>MTSL01000068.1:0-10856 GCA_002794465.1 Paramicrosporidium saccamoebae | reverse complement strand
TCACATCACATCATCTCATCTTACATCTACGGGCCAGGGATAAAGAGTACTTTCAACTTCACAATAAACATTTACTTATATGCCGACAACGGCGGAGCATGAAATAATAGTGCCATTGACAGTGGGAAAAGTCGAGTCGGGTGCCGCAATAGTGCTGACAGATGATCTACACATGTTAGAGATTCCTTCTTCCCTCCTTCCGAATGCCACTGTGGGCACTGTCCTCAAAATCCGCATTACTAGTGCTTCCGACTTGCAACTAGCTCGTGAGGCTGACTTTCTGGCGTTGCAGACTGCGATTCTGAGAAACTTTGGAGGCCGGCCAGACGAGGGGAAGATTGAAGGATGTCTGACAATGATGGACAATACACACACGACCGTAACTGTGGGGTGGCCGCAATGGGAGGTGTTGCGAGGAACGAGTCAAGCGACGCTAAAGTCCATTGACGCCTATGTGGATGGAAGAAAGTTGCCAGTCATGGCCACGGATGAGACCTCTCTCCGACTCACTGGCCTTACACCCGGCACAAAGTATAATGTCATTTTAATCTTTCGGACCACTGCAGGAAGATTCACCACTACCAATCTAAGTGTCGCAACAGCCTCGTATGAGGATTTCTCATGTCTGAAAGTGCATCCCGATGGTCTCTCTGATGACGCCATGGCGGCACTCCAACAGTTGGGCGTGCAACTTGTTGACTTTCAGGGCGACAAGACGGCAGTTGTAGTGACGGGTAGGACGCGGGATGAGCTTGCGAGTGGTGTTGATGATGGACAGTTGATGCGGATGGCAGATGAATTCAACGTGCCTGTGGTCACAAAGGAATGGGTGCAGGCCTGCAAAGAGGCGGGCCGAATGCAATCAGTAAGCCAATTCTACTGTCAATAAGCCAACCGGTACTGCAATCGAGTCTATCCATGCAAGTTTGTGCGAGTGAGTACACCCAAAGAGCCGACTCTCTTGTTAATAAATCAATTTGTAAGTTACAGTCGAGCATATCCTCCCGAATTCAGCATCTCACACTTTCCAAAGGTCGACCAATGTTATAAAGATTGTAAATATTTAGAGTATTTCGACTCATCCGGTCGCCGCGTCGGCCTAATATGATGAGGGCATGATAGCAGATTTGGCAATATTTAATGCTGGCCTGAATCGGTCTACAAGTCGCTCTATCAGGCTTTATTAGATTGGGTTGTGGCATGACTGTGATTAGACGCTGGTTTGCAATCCATTCGAATGGGAGAATCTTTCGGAAGCCGCTTTTGTCGGCCAGTCAAGCTGCGGCATCCATCAAAAGCGGTGCTACCTTGTTAGTGGGTGGCTTTGGCTTGACGGGAATTCCCGAAAAGATGCTAAAGGCTTTGGCAAAGAGGAATGTGACCGACTTGAAAATTGTCAGCAACGACACGGGAACAGAAGATTTCGGCATTGGGCCACTGATCAGGGAAGGAAAAGTCTCAAAAGTTACCGCCTCTTACATTGGTGAAAACCGACAATGCGTCAAGGATTATTTGGAGGGAAAATTGGAGATTGACCTTGTTCCTCAGGTAAAGAAGACGGGCTTCCTGAGCGCTTAGGGAACGATTGCAGAATCTCTTCGGGCGGGAGGGGCAGGAATCCCCATTTTCTACACCCGAAGCGGCGCCGGCACAATCTACGCCAACGGAGATTTGGTCACCAATTACTCCAACGGAACATGCATTCCCAAAAAGAACACTCTGTCCTGGAACGGACACGATTATCTCCAAGAACACGCCCGCACCGGTGATGTGGCGTTGATAAAGGCCTGGAAAGGAGACGAATTTGGAAATTTGGTATTTAGAGAGACGGCACGCAACTTCAACCCGGTGATGGCCAAGGCTGCGAGGACTACGTTAGTAGAGGTAGAAGAGTTGGTGCCGACGGGGGCAATTGATCCAGATGAGATTCACCTCCCCGGAATCTACGTGGACGGAATGGTCTTGGGAGGAAAATATGAGAAGCAGATTATGCACTTGACCGTTTCAAGAGATGGGGATGCTGAAAAGGAAACACCCAAGGGGACAATGCCGCCCAGAGAAAAAATTGCCAGGAGAGCTGCAAAGGAATTTAGAACCGGAATGTACGGTAAGGTGCGCAATACCGTGTTATGATCCTAGTGAATTTGGGGATTGGAATGCCAGAACATGCAAGCAATTTCATACCAAAAAACGCGAGTATAAACATTGACAGCGAGAATGGCGTTCTTGGATTAGTAGCTCCAAAGGAAAAGACTCTGACCATAGGGACCCTTTCCAAGGCCAGAAGAGGTCGACCCCGACTTGGTGAATGCTGGAAAGGAGACGGTGACTGTCTACGCCGGTGCATCCTATTTTTCCAGCGACGAATCATTTGCAATGATCAGAGGGTAACTGGGATGAACAAACACTGACCAAATAGGGGCCATTTCGACATGAGCATGTTGGGCGCATTTGAGGTGAGTGAGTTTGGCGATTTGGCTAATTGGATTATCCCGGGAAAGATTGTCAAGGGCATGGGAGGTGCCATGGATCTGGCAAATTCTGGAAGTACAATCATTGTAACCATGACACATCTCTCCAAGGATGGACGGCCCAAGATTGTTTCCAAATGCAGTTTGCCCCTCACGGCGCCGAAATGTGTGAAACGCATAATAACCGAGTTGGCAGTGTTTGATGTACATCCCCAAAAGGGACTGACTTTGGTGGAAAAGGTCAGTAGCGAAACGATAGATTCCCTTCGAAGCAAGACGGGCTGTCCATTCACCGTGGCTCCCAAATTGGGGACATTCTGATTGTAATAAACCGTAAAAGTAGCTCGTCGGGGCTGATGAACACATCGCGGGGACTGTTAGTGCGCTTGGTTCAGAGATGGTACTCTTCTGAGCGAAAGCCGGTGGTGACTGCAGAAGAGGCGGTGCGCAGTATTGCAAGCGGCTCTACTATCCTGGTGGGTGGTTTTGGATTATGCGGAATACCGGAAAAGCTAATAGCCGCCATGCACTCGAGAAGGGACCTGTCGGGATTGACAGTAGTCAGCAACAATGCAGGGTATCACCATAAAGGCTATCCCAAGTTGTAGCGTGGATGACTTTGGATTGGGAGTGATGCTCAAGAGCAAACAGATTAAAAAGATGGTGTCGTCCTATGTTGGGGAGAATGAAGAGTTTGAGCGTCAGTATTTGACGGGCGAGTTGGATGTAGAGTTGACCCCGCAGGTACCAACGCCGCACATACTGAGCTATAGGGCACCTTGGCGGAGAGACTACGGGCGGGTGGCGCAGGCATACCGGCATTCTACACACAGACCGGAGTGGGCACAGACATTATGAAGGGATCCCTAGTGATCCGTCATACCAAAGATGGAAAGCCCGCGGTTACCAGCAAGCCACGAGAAGTACCGTGTCCTGGCTGTCCCTAATTGTAGGAACGCGAGTTTAAGGGCCAAAAGTATATAATGGAAGAGTCCATTACCGGCGATTACGGCCTTTTGAAAGCTTGGAAGGCGGATGAGACTGGAAACTTGCTGTTCAGAAAGACGGCCAGGAATTTCAATCCATTGATGGCACGGGCTGCAAAAGTGGCAATTGCCGAGGTGGAGGAGATTGTCCCAATGGGACAATTGGATCCCGAAGCCATCCATCTCCCAGGAATATACATTGACAAGTTGGTCCTGGGTAAGGGATACGAAAAACGAATCGAAAGATTAACCCTCGCTAGTAACAAAACAACCGACCAGGACTCTAAGCGAGAGAGGATTGTGCAAAGAGCAGCAAAGGAATTTAGTGATGGAATGTGCGTCAATTTGGGAATCGGAATGCCAATGTTGGCGAGCAATTACATTCCCGAGGGGATGACGGTGCATCTGCAGAGTGAGAATGGCATTTTGGGTTTGGGTCCTTTTCCTGCAAAGAATCAAGTCGATCCGGAACTGATCAATGCGGGAAAAGAGACTGTCACTGTCCTGCCGGGTGCATCTTATTTTGCCAGCGATGACTCCTTTGCAATGATTCGCGGGTGCGTCATAGCGCTGGTGATTGACGGTTTAGGGGTCATGTGCAACTGAGCATTTTGGGAGCAATGGAAGTGTCCCAGTTTGGGGACTTGGCCAACTGGATCATTCCAGGAAAGATGGTCAAGGGAATGGGCGGGGCAATGGACTTGGCAGCAAGTGGCGCCCGGATCGTCATCACAATGGAGCATGTCAGTCGGAGTGGAAAGCCAAAGATCCTGAAAGAATGTAGGCTACCTTTGACTGGACGGGCCTGCGTTGATCGAATCATCACTGACTTGGTAATCTCCTAATGTGTTCTTTTGTTTTAGTGTGTCTTTGATGTGGACCAAACTAAAGGATTAACGTTGGTAGAGTTGGCCCAAGAGGTTACTGTGGAACAGATCAAGGCCTCTACAGAATGTCCCTTTCACATAGCGCCGGATCTGAAATTCTACTAACAGGCCATGTAAGATTTGTGAGCCGTATGGGGATTGTGTTTGTAATAAAGACTCTTTATTGGGGTGTTTTGATCCACCACCCTTTTCATAATAATCGAGACTCTTTATCTCTGATTCACTATATACTCTCGTGGAACTGAATCACCATCTCTTAGGTACTGAATTTGACTACACTCTCTTCATTGTCTTCGCCCCTCACCAGAGCCATTGCGTAACATGCTGCAGCTGCTGCAAGCATTCCTGCTATGCCCACAAACCAAGAAAAGCCTACTACCATCGACACCCCCAGCATCACCGCGAACAATGCGTAGGAAATGCATCGGAACATGTAGCCGCGTAGCGAGTTGGCGAGTCCAGCAAGTGCGGTGCCTGAGGGGAGGAGACGTTGTAGGATGGGGAATTCAATGAGCACAAGTAGCGGAGCGAGCGACCAACTTATCAGCGACCAGATAAACAGCAGGCCGGAGCCCTGCAGGTAAGAAAATGGCAGGATCACCAGCACTAACAGTCAGTCCGTCGCTAATAACTACGAGGGATGGTGAGGACGGCGGTCCACTGACCATAGATTGAACACTTTCCCGACCGGAGCTCCTCCAACAGCCGCATTGTTGCTAAAGTTAAATATATTTGTAAAGTAATCGATTGTTTGGCAGAATGTTTATAAAAGTGAGAGATGCGTGATTCGATGAGAAGAGTGCAATATGCTCAATAAAATGAATTCATCTCCCCACACACTAGTGGTAATTCTCCCATTACATGGAATTTATGCAATTTGGACAAATTAGGAAATGGCATTTCATAGGGCAAGTCGATTTATTCATGCTGATTATGCGTCTGCATTGGCAGTTTATGGGGTGCAGCGTTTCGTGTAGCGCGGATAGAAGCATACCTCGCGGACATGGTCACGTTTGAGGGCCCACGCAAGGAATCGCTCAAAGCCAAGTCCGTATCCACCATGTGGACAAGATCCATACTTGCGCTGGTCAGTGTACCAATAGTAAAACTTGGGGTCGATTCCTTCGCGTGCATATCCTGCCATGATTTCATCATAATCCCAAATACGCATACTGCCACCAATAATTTCTCCCACACCGGGCATTAGCAAGTCGGTTGAATGGGTCAGAGTGGGATCCTCCTCGTCGCGGAACATGTAGAACGCCTTCATGGCAGCTGGAAAACGACAAAGGAATATCGGCTCTCCCAAAGTGTCCACCATGAACCGCTCAGGCTTCTCAGGAATGTCCTCGCCAAACTCGTAGAGGGTGCCGTCGTCCTTGCGGAAATCGGCCTGACGGAGCCATTCAATTGCATCTTTGTACTGCATGCGACGGAAGGGGCGCTGCGGAACCTTCAAATCGGGGTTCAATTCCAGGATCATGCCGCGGGCGGGACTGCTCAAAGCCTTCTCAATCACATCACAGACGAGAAATTCCAAGCGCTCCAAGAGCTCATCGTACGTGATGAATGGCATTTCGGCTTCAATGTGCGTGAATTCCGAGAGATGTCGACGAGTGCGGGATGCCTCAGCACGGAACGACATTTGAACGCTGAATACATCTCCCATGGAGGGAATGGCAGTTTCCAAGTACAATTGAGAGCTTTGAGTGAGATACGCAGGCTCACCATAGTAATCCAACTTGAACAGGGTTGATCCCCCTTCACATTCAGTCTGAGTGAGGCAGGGAGTAGTCAGTTCAACATAGTGCTGCTCATCATAATGCTGACGGAACGCCTGCAAGAAAACACTGCGCAGTTTCATCAGTGAGCTGGCCGTCTCACCACGCAGGACCAAATGGCGCTGATCATACATGACTTCGGGGCCTGCCTCCTTGTTAAGTTTCGTCTCAAATGCGTCTAATCCAGAGGGTGCAGCATGGATAATCTTCCAATAATCAACAATTAATTCGTGTCCCCCAGGAGCCGATTTCCCCTCGGGTACTGTGACGAGCGTTCCATATAAAGCTACCGTCGATTCCACAGTGAGTCTTGGAGTATCCGATGATTTGCACATTTCCTTTCCAAGAAGACATTGAAGATATCCGCTTCCGTCTCGGAGAGTCACGAACATCATGCTCTTGCCCTGCATCCTCACCCTATGCGCCCATCCAAAGATGACCACGCGCTTACCATCGATGCGGGCCTTTTCAGCTGCACGAATTTTAATCTTCTGAGCAGCAGGCAGAGTGGGATCCTCAACAAGTGTTTTGTATTCCAATTGCGATGGGGTGTCATCAGTCATCGCTAGGGGCGTCTGCTTCAGGGCTTTTCTCGTCATCAGTTCGAGCTGGCCGATCGCCTTCTTCATGGCAGACTTGGATGCTTCCCGGAACTCTCCATCTTCGCTGCACCAGATTAGAAACTTGGAGTCTTTGGGGATTGATATCTCTCCTCCGTCAATTGTTCGGGATAGCGCGTGGGCCAATGATCCGTATGGTCTTGTTCGACTCCCATCGCCACTTTCATCGCTTCCGGATAGGGTGCAGACATGTACCACTCTCGTTGGTTTCTCAATTGTGAACATGGTTTGCAAATCAGTGGTTATAGAATCCATTATCGACGGCACATTTGTATCGATATTTATACACATTGAATGAGTGGCCAAGATGCAAAATGATTGGTGGCGGCAGGTGAGTGGCCAGGGCATGAAATGATTGGCTGCCACACGATGAGTGGCCAAGACGTTAAATTATTGGTCATTGAAGCCGAGTCGTAAAATTGCTTTAAAGACTGCGTTGATGGGTGAGCTTGTTCTTACAAAAGTATGTGGCATATAGGTAGCCATTCTTAATATAACCAAACTGGCCTGTGGGACCGCTATCTGGGTCGGCCCGACTGATAACAAACGGATACTGTTTAACAGACTTGTCGCGTAGTGGGGATAATACCACGGCCCAGTTTAGGCGAGAAGAGAGCCTGTTTACTGCTAATCCTAGAATAATATGGATACACATCTCACTGTCCTCAAATACTCAGCAAAGCGATCCACTCTACCACTCAAATACCCAACTAATCAACCCTCTACGTCACATAGCCAACTAATCAGTCCTCTACGTCACAACAAGGGAGCTTTTATTATTACCAATAAAGCCATCATTTTAGTTCTTCTAGCTTTAGCTTTCCCTTCCAAGTGTCTTTGTCGATGGATCCACCACGCCACAGATACACTGCACTTGAGCAAGTTTTCAGACTTTTAATTTGCCCCATACGATGAAACAGCCAATCATTGTAGCGCGTCATTACTAAGTGACCCTGTGGCTGAATTGGAACCCCTACCGACCATGAAGCTGTCGCTCGTTGCATTCTGTCTTTTCCTTTCAAACAAGCTTACCTATGGAGCTTCTTTGAAAATTGATACGAAGGAACAGAACTTTTGGGAGTTTTCTAAGGGCCAAACGCTTGAAAAATTCAGGGTGACCGTAAGACAAATGGTAAAGCGTAACTGCCGGGACATCCTAAAGAATATGCCTGATATGCACATGTTATCCGTTGATAAGCAGGTGTGGTACACTGCTGCATATTACAAAACCTGTTGGCAAGCCAACGCTGGTTTGGTTTCAACAAAGGACCTGGAAAGTAATATTGATTCCATCGTGCTTGCAGACAACTCAAAGTTTGTCGCTGACTTGCCACCATCCATTAGTTCTATGTTGACAAACCCAATGTTACTCGCCCAATATGATGCTGTGGGTCTTGCAAAGACGTGGTCGCACTTGGAGGTATTCGAGTCTGAGAAGATGAAGCAGCGTAAATTATCTCCTCCAAAAATTCTAGAGTTGATTGAGGCTCGCAAAAGGGAGAGCTTTAACCTGGAATCTGCGATAAAAAATAACCAACTCTCCACTCTTGACCGTTACATTAAAGAAGAGGTCTGGACACCATGCATGGATAATATTTATATCGCGATCAAATGCAATGCAAAAAACAGCCTACTATATCTACTGAAAAAGGTGCAGAAAATACCCTCAGCTTACTGGCTCGATCTCTTGATTACTAAGAATTGGCACGAAGCTCTTGAGTATATCAAAGAATCTAACCCAGGATGGGAACCGAGCCAAGAGGATATTGATGAAGCCTGCGCCTATGGGTGGGAAAGCGTGTTGAAATTTTACTTTGGTATGAATCCTGACAAACGTCCCAGCAGCGCTGCACTTTTAAAAGCACAACTATTGAACCGCTTTGGCGTTCTTGAATTTTCCCTGGAAAGATGGTATCAGTATTGTCTAGCTACGCTTAAACCCAGCTGTGCGTTGAAACAATTTCAAATCGACAATGCCGCCGCAAGAGGAAACTGGCGCTTTTTGGGATGGTGCGCCGACTGCAACCCCAGTATGCTTCCACCAAGCAGGGATGCGTTGGGGGAGGCTCGTAAAAGTGGCCATCACAATGTTATTGATTGGACCTACTCAAGATTTCCGGGTGTCTATAACGACCTCGTTTAATTGGTAGGCAACAGCACACTACAATAAACATAAAAGTATTAGCGATAACTGGTCGGCATCTACTTAGTAAAGTCACATTGACTAGAGCGATCATCTAAAGAGTCGTGCACTGGGTCTAATAGGCAGTGTCACCTTTAAATGTGATGGGCCAATAGTCTTGTCCTATCTGCAATTTTCAGCTGCTCGACTAAATAACAGACAGTTGGGCTCATGCTAATAGAACTGGCATACTGGTTAGAGAGCCCTTCCGGCTGTTTACAGCGCGACCCAGTATTCTTAATGTATTTCTGCACTCGGGCTTATTATTCGACCAATCATTGCAGTCCTCCACGGATAAATTGCCGTGCGGGTGGATCGAGAATCCCGTTCACCATGAGGCTATTGCTCGTTGCGTTGTGCCTTTCCGTCTTGCTCAAGCTCATATCGAGTTCTTTTTCGGGAATCGCTCCTAGAAAGTCGAATTTTTGGGATTTTTCAAAAGACCAGACGCTTGAAGCATTCAAGGCGACTATCGAACGAATGGTAAGGGATAACAGACGGGACCTTTTAGAGAAAATCCCTAATCTGCACATAGTGTCTGCCGAGAAGCGGGTGTGGTACACTGCTGCATATTACAAAACCTGTTGGCAAGCCAACGCTAGTTTGGTTTCGACAGCGGACCTGGAAGACAATATCGATTCCATCGTACTTGCCGACAACCCAGCGTTCGTTGACGATTTGCCACCATCCATTGGCCACAAGGTGATGGACCCCGTTAAATTGGCCAAATATGATGCCGTCGGTCTTGCAAGAACGTGGTCCCAACTGGCAGTGTTCAATTCGGACAGGATGAAAAAAACTTATGGATTATGTCCCCTGCGAATCCTAACGCTGCATAGGGGGCGCACCAACATTAATTTCAATCTGGAATTTGCAATCAAAGCTGAAAATATCTATGCTCTTGAAGAATATATTAAAAGAGAAATCTGGACACCATGCATGACTTCTGTTCACATTGCAATCAAATGCAACGCAAAGGCCAGCTTGCTGTATCTTTTGAACAAGGTGGCAAAGGTACCCTCGGCTTATTGGCTCAGCCTCTTGATCAAGAATAAAAGCTACGAAGCCTTTGAACAAATCATCAAGTCCAACCCGGACTGGAGACCGAGTCAAGAGGACATTGATGAAGCTTGCGCCTATGGATGGAAAGACGCGTTGAAATTTTACTTTTTTAAGAATCCTAAGCTGCAACCCAGCAGACTTGCACTCCTAAGAGCCCAAAAGTTGAATTATTTCAGTGTTCTCGAATTTTGCCTGAAAAAATGGTACCAATATTGTATAGTTATTCTCGAGCCCAAATGTGGGCTGAGACAATCCCAAATCGACACTGCCGCTTCAAGAGGATATTGGAGCTTTCTAAAATGGTGTGCCTACTGTAATCCCGAGATGAATCCACCAAGCAAAGATGCGCTGGCAAAGGCCCGTGAAGATGGTCATCATAATATGGTTGTTTGGGCCCATTTAAGATTCCCAAGTGCCTACAGCGACCCGTTGAATTGGTAAGCGACCACACATTACAATAGCCACGTAGAGATGATTATGAGGTTTGTATTATATGCAAGATATATATTTATAATATGGCCCGCCGAGTGTTAATCCGTCCTATACTCATAGTAGACTCTTGCTCTCTGACTCGATATACTCTCTCTTACAATATGACCCTCATCCTTGATTCGATATACTCTCTCTTACAATATAGTCCTTATCTCTGAGATCACACAATCAACCCACTGGAGCAGCCCTGGTGAGACGGAGAATGAATGTTCTAGTGTATTCGGGAAATGGCATTTCGCCCGAATCGCTGCATCGTACGCTCGACTCTCTGCGCAGCTCTGTTGGACATTGCTGCGACATCAAAACAGTGACGGCGATAATGCTCGGCCAGGAGCCGTGGGAGGAGACGTGTCGATTATTAGTGCTTCCTGGGGG
>MTSL01000213.1:139786-186653 GCA_002794465.1 Paramicrosporidium saccamoebae | reverse complement strand
GTGCACAGCACCCCCACTAGACTACCCCCCCCCGTTTGATCATTGGTTGTCACTCATAGTCCAATCAGAGATGGTAGGTAGAGACGCGTGACTTGGGTCTAAGAATAGTAACAGTCTGGGAATCCATAAATTCAGCGCTGCACCCAGGGGGATCAACAGCACTGAGAATGATCCGTGCATTAGTACTATCATATTTGACACTTGTCTCTGGATCCCGAGGTGATGGCGAGTGCGGCTGCCGCGACCCGGGAAACATTGAGGGCCGACACCCTCGTCAGGGATGCACCAGCCCAATGCCCTTCCGCTATTCGGCAAGAAACGTGCCCCGCGTTGGCCGTAACCAAGATTTCAGCTATGTGCGTTTCGGTCCCAACGTGTTGGACATTGGTACTCCGGAGATTATCAACAGCAGTCTGGTCATAAACCCTTCGTTGATCGGAGGAGGTGTGACTTACTTCCTGGAGGAGAATGCTGTGCAGTCCATCCCATGCAGTGGTGCCATGACGTACCAGATCCAGTTTGAGAACATTGGACCATGCTTCACCACCACCGATGATCCCCTTAGTGAAACTACAACTGTGGAGACGACCACCACCACCAGCGAAGATACAACCACCACCGAAGAGACAACCACCACCGAAGAGACAACCACTACCGAAGAGACAACCACCCCCGTAACCCCTACTGGGTTTGCAGTATCAACTCCTACTCCCACCTCTGAAATCCTCCCAACTTCCAGTTCCGGAGCCCCCCTCCCCTCCAGCACCTCCACCGCCGGTGTCAAGGCCCACTATGTGAACAAGGTGCCCGTAAACAACTTCCAGGTTCTCCCCGACTTCCCTGCCGACCTGGCCTGTGGTTTCATGACCTTCAGTGTCACTGATCCTAAGGGACGCTTTAATCTGCCCATTATTGTCGGCGTTGACGGCATCTACATGTTCGACAGTGGATTCCGCAACTGCACTCGCGACGGCTGGACCAAGGATGACTCGGACAAGATTGAAATCATTGATGGAGAACGCAGAGATGATTTGATGGAAATGCTCTTCCCCAGTGGCGAGAAATCGCAATCGCAGCTGCGTCGACCATACATTGTGCGTCTGGCTGACACGCCGATCGGCAGAACGACACTTTCCGTAGTGTTGGATGCTGGTGAGAGAACTGTTAGCATCAGATTGAATGACGATGAGATCTACCGGATCTGCGGACACCGAAACATTTGGAACTACAAATGCGGAGCATTCCCACAACAAGCCTTCTTCAGTTTCGGAGTGTTCAGCCGACCTGTTGAGCAGATGGTTGAGTGTCAATGTTTGTTCCGCCCCGCCATCGACGACATCAGAGTGCTCTGCTCCGATGAGGGACGTCGCTGGCCCTTGGGACGTTGGGACCAGAAGTAATTTAAACTGATCTCTCCAAGAGGCAGTTAATAAAAAGGCATTCTGCAAAAAGTTGAGTGAGTGAGTAGGGGGCCTAGTCGGATGGATTGGATGAATGAGTGAAGTAATTGGATGGGTGAAGTAATTGAATGGGCAAAGTAATTGGATGGCTAGGTAATTAGATTGATAGATGGGTGGGTGAAGTAATTGGATGGGTGGGTGAGGCAATTGGATGAGTGAGTAAATAACCACCAAGTAACTAGATAGCCAAATAACCAAGACTAGATAGCCAAGTAACTATATAACCAAGACTAGATAACCACGATTAGATAACCAAATAACTAAATAACCAAGACTAGATAACCAAACACCTACCAAGTAACTACCAAGCAATTAGTGTCATGTATTATATGCAAGCTCCACTTTACAACCTCTTTCACCCTCTCACTCGCACCCATCCCCATGTAAACAGATCTCGACAAAAATGGCAGTATTATCTCCCCGTCCACATCACTCACGCCACCCCAATCACCACCCCTCACTCCCCCTATACCACCCTTACACCCCCCTCACACCACGCTCCATCGGGCAGTTAATACAAAAAAGCCATTATTTGCCGTCTCCCGATTGGTGCATATAGAGTTAATTTACCCATTGTGGACAGTCCCAAAAAGGCAATGTTTATGTGGTGACAACAGTATATAAGGGGAGGAATGGGGGGAGGGAACACAAACAAAGATGCTGTTCCGTCTTGTGAGTCTTGCTGCTCTCCTCCTCGCTGTGACCGCCGAGTCCCAGGAATGGTGCCCCGCTGGTGGGTGCTGGATCAAGCCCAAGGGCGAATGTGAAGGACCATGTGACCGCCTGTGCGGCAACCCGGACGGTGACCTGTTCGTGGTAGCCCGTGCTGAGGCATTCGGCTCTTCTGACGAGCTGTGCCACAAGTACGGCGGAGTGTTGGCCAACATCAACAGCGCCAACTTTGAAGAGGCTGCCCTGACTGCCTTCCGCTGCTCTGGACCCCACAGCGAGACCTGGGTGCGCTCATGGAACACTGATGACTACGGTGGTGCCTGCCTCGTGCTGTCCACCGCAACTGCCCCCGGCGGTGGCTCCATCAACGTGCCAATCAGCTGCCACAAGCGTCTGTACACCATGTGCAGCCGTCGTCAACCAAAGGTGCACCACCCATGTCGCAAGCCCGAGCCGCCATGCAGCGAATGCCCCAAGCCCGTGCTCTTCGACTACCGTGGAGACCGTCTCCCCACCATTGGCCCCAAGTGCCAGTTCAGCTATGTCCGCTACCGTGGACACGTGATGGACGAGGGTGAGGTTTCGATCTGGAGAGATCAATTGGTCATCCGCCCCGGCCGTTTCGGACGTGACTTCCCCATCCTCGCTGCCGCTGAGGGAGCCGAGACCCACGAAGTTGTTGATCGTCCCGACTCCTTCTTGGACGGAAACTACCTGTTGGTGGAGAACTCTTCCCACCGCGTGCCCAGCCGTGGAAGTCTGACTTTCACCGCCGATGTCCAGAACATTGGTTCCCGCGTCCAGTGCCGTCGTCGCAGCAGCAGCAGTAGCAGCAGCAGCGAGGACCCCAAGAGCGCCATTGTTGCCGACAAGGAGGACGGCCCCGCCCAAGGAAACCCCTTCTGGGATCTATCTGGCGGCTTCTTCGTCTATGCCATCACTGACCCCGACTCTGGCTTCACTGTGCTCCTCCTGGCTGCCCGTCGTCGCATCTATCTTGTTGATGATGGTCTTGTGCCCTGCAGCGACTTTGACCACAACGAATCCCACGACTGGCTCATCCCCACCGTCTTGGCCCAGGCCATCCAGGATTCCACTGACATTGACAACAGCAACTACCATCTCTTGGATCTCCTCGTTGACCCAGTCACCCCCACCAAGAGCGCTCTTGGCGGAAAGGGACCCGGTGCCCCAGGCCCCAAGCTCCTCCCCATTGCTGACACTCCTCGCCATCAGTTCAACCTTGCCATGATTGTTGATGCCGCCGACAAGAGCGTCAAGCTCATGTTGAACGATCGCGAAATCTTCCGCATCTGTGGTCACAAGAAGTATTGCCACGACAAGTTCCCCGCCGAGTTCAAGTTCTTCTTCGGTCTCCACTCCCTCCCCCAACGTTTCATGAGTTCCCAGGATTCTGGTCTTGTCCTTGCCCAGGCTGAGGCTGAACAACGTGGTCCCAGATGGCAATTCATCCCCGCCGTCAGCAACGTCAAGGTTCTCTGCTGCGATGGCTGCAAGAGCCCCCATGACAAGCCCTGCCATGACGACAAGCCCTGCCATTGCGAAGAGCCCAAGCCCTGCTATGAGGAGCCCAAGCCCTGCTGCCCTGAGCCCAAGCCATGCTGCCCTGAGCTCCCTAAGCCATGCTGCCCCGAGCCCCCTAAGCCCTGCTGTCAAGAGGCCCCCAAGCCCTGCTGTCATCATCATCACCGTGGACCCCACTATGATGGTCGCATCCGCTCCTCCCTCTAAGTCAGCCTCTCCTTGCAGTCACGTCTAAGTACTAGCGTAATGTAGCAGAGTAAAATGTAAGACTTAAGATCATGTGTCGTGTGTATCTATAGTAAGATGGATAAGTTGGGCAACGTAGAGCATAGTGAGGGTTGAGTTTGTGGGGGTGGGTCGAGTCAACTCGTTAGATTGGGTTGGGATGGGTCGAGTCAACTCGTTAGATTGGGTTGGGTTGAGAAAATCAAGTGAAAAGGGATCAAATATCGATTGACTATATGGTATAATTGTGACGTAGAAGACTGATTAGCATGTCTTTGGAAATAGTTCCCTAGTTTGGAGAAGGGATAATCAGAACAATCAATGAAGGATAATAAGATCTATATCTTACCATTTGAGGGTTATGTTATTTGTGACTATAAAAGGGTCGTTGGATTGACTGAATAAATTCTCTTCTCGTCCCATCTCGTCTCGTTCCGCCTGACAAAGCCCGTGGTATTATCCCCACTACGCGACATAATCAATTGATATGTGATCAACTATATGACAACTGTAGAGCAAATCATTTTAGTAATTGAAGTAGAGTGCTAATGGTCCAGAAGAGATAGCAAGTAATGACTATTATTTGACTTCCAAGGAATAGCACCATTTCCATCTCTTTTCCAAGCGCCACCAAGATTACCATTCCTATTTGCACCGTCCAGATGGCCAATCCCACCATTATCATCATCACATGGTACCATACATAGCGGCCGTATAGTCGGGATCGTTCCTCTGCCACCCGTTTGAACCAAATCACCTGTCCCACCTGCCAACACGCCCGTCCTATCACCACCCCATACACTGTGCTTCGCATCACACACACTGGAATCACATCCTCCACCGCCACTGGCTGGAACACAAGCTCGGTAAGCGTTCCAAATACGCACAGTCCCAACAATGTCCGCCATTCTACTCGTCCCAGCTGCTTTCGCAACACTCCATATTGACATCCCCCCAGTTGCAGTAGCACGTACAACAATGCCGTGGAACTCACCTGTGCAATCACTTTCAGGAAGCTCGATGTTGACGTGTCACGGACCAGAGTGGTAAACAGTGCCATGTGGTTCACAATGTGGTTCGCAGTTTGCAGCACCGCAAAGATTGCCAGCAATTGGTGCCAGTTCCATCCATTATTCCGCGGCTACTATAAGTGCACCACCAAATGGCATACTGTCAATTCGTTGCTATCCTGATTAAGCCGGTAGACTGAGAATAGACTGAATATAATCCACACTGCCATAAACGCATACTCCAGCGTCGCCATTTTACTACTACTAATTTTCACCAGCGACAGGGGATAATGACATCTTGGCCGAGTGGTTAAGGCGTTAGACTTAAGTTCTAATGACGAGAGTCGCGTGGGTTCGAACCCCACAGGTGTCAAATATTTTTTCATGCTAAAGGCTGTTACGGCAAAGAGTCCACTGAACACGGTTTTGACCCGCGTTCATACTATCAACGAAACACTCAATGCATTCACCAGCATTGGTGCCGTCGACAGTATGGCGCACCAATCTGCCGGCGTCCTCGCCGGAGTTTTAGTGGCGGTAAAGGACAATTTTCATGTCAAGGGACATGCTACCTCCTGTGCGTCCGAAATGCTCAAAGGCACGTCTGGGGTTTTTAATTGATGTAAGTAGACTACAGGCCAGACTGGAATGCCACCTCGGTAGAGGCACTTGTGACAGAGGGTGCAGTCGTCGTGGGCAAGACCAATATGGATGAATTCGGGATGGGCTCTCACTCTACAAACAGCATATTCGGCGCCGTAAATAATCCACTGGGTGCGGGATTGTCGGCCGGCGGTAGCTCTGGGGGCAGTGCTGCCGCCGTTGCAGCTGGACTCTGTCAAGTGTACACAAATCTGTTGGATTGACAGCGTAGGGGCCTGGGAAGCGACACTGGGGGCTCCGTCCGACTGCCGGCTTCTTATTGCGGCCTGATAGGCTTCAAGCCGAGCTATGGACGAATTTCGCGAAACGGACTGGTGGCTTATGCCAGTTCGCTCGACACGGTCGGGATTCTGACCGACTGCATGGAGATGACAAGGCGTGCGTTTGGTGTTCTGAGACGGACAGGCGGCGTTGGCGACATGACATCTTTTCCAAGGACGTTGCCTATTCGGGAAGCCGGTACTCCCCGAATTGGGGTTATTGCTACACCGCGGGGAGACGATGCCGCCCGTGGAAATGTAGATCATGCCCTTTCCACATTGGGACAGTTAGGGGCGAGTATCAAACCAGTTGATTCTTTATTACTGCCGGCACTTGAATATGCGCTGGCGACGTATTATGTGAGCGCAATGGTGGAGGCTACCAGTTGTTTGGCGCGCTACCCCTCACAACATTACACAACAGGCGCAAGGTTCGGAGGGGTGGTGGAGGAAAGACTGAGGTTGGGTGGATGGCTGAGCCGGAAACCAGAAGCCATTAACAAGGTAATTCACTTAAGAGAGGAGCTCGCGGCACAATTTGCTGCAGTGTTTGAAGAGTTTGATTTTCTCGTCTGTCCAACAGCCATGACTACTCCGCCCCTACTGTCATCTTTGACGTCATGTGATGGATTGTGGAGCGAGAAGCGTTGGGAGGGGGTTGTTCAATCGTTTAGAAATGAAGAGCTACCCGAATTGACCGAAGACTTGCTAACGGTGCCTGCCAGTCTAGCTGGAATCCCTGCAATATCATTACCGATCAACAATGAGGGTTTGTGTGGGGTGCAGATCATGGCCGCAGCTGGACGCGATGAAGAGTTACTTGACTTTTCACAGCAGTTACTGAAGCACAGTGGAGCGTGACAAGAAACTACAGGACTGCTAGGCGTTTTCCATTACTCACTAGAGAGTTATAGAACCGAGAGATAAATCATTGCACATACAATAGTGCCAAGGAATCACTCATAAGAGGGGGGTGCATAACTGCTAATCTTGTTGAATAGAGCTATGCTCAAAGGGTATAGCGGGCGACCAATACAGTGGAGGCTCAGTCTTTGTTACTGTATGAGCACCCAATAGTTCTCTGTGTCGTGTCCAGGCACATTCTAGTCTTTCGAGTTCGGCTTCTTCTCGTAATTTTCTCTCCTCTGCAGTCTTTTTACGTTTCTGTTCGTCCTCTATGCGTACTTCCTCGGCCACCTTTAGTCGCTCCTCCTCCATCCGCTTGGCAAGTCTCTCATCTACAGCCTGACGACGTTCTTGTGCGGCAGTGGTGGGTTCCACGAGCTTGGGGAGTAGCATGGAGAGGATGCGACGAGACCGCGCAGTGGATTCTGCATCGTTTGATTTTGGAGTGAATGATGCCGAAATGACCTGAGAAGTTGGTCTCATTCAGTGATTCGGTTGGTGCCCCGGACCGATGCCGTCGTATGTTCAAGTGTTGGGAGGCGGCACCTTGGATGGAGGATGTTCGCTGCTACTATGCTTCAACGAACGTCGCTATTTGTTTTCATGCAGTGAAGGCACACAACGTCTCTGTGGTCAGCACCATCTGCGTCTCTCCCGACTACAAGCCGTCTTCTTGCCTCGTCTCGAATGGAACCGAACCGGTGGCCTGCCTGGCTTGATTTGCACATTGGCAGACGCGGGAGCAGGAGAATTGTCTCTGGTTGGACCACGGAATACGGCGCATTATATCGCTTCGCTGAGGGCGTTTTTGAGACGGTCGAGTTTCGGGGTGGAGGTGGTAGAGATGGAGGAGGATGAGATTTGGGAAGATGGAATGATCAAAGTGCGGATAATCGAACTCTTTGGGACTCGAGAGTGGCAGGCACGGGAAGCAGGAGCAAAGCGCAATTGCACTCCTCCAGAAATAAAGGTCGAAAACTTGAGATATGCACGCAACTCGGAACGCAATTCCTACGTATTACAAATGTTCAAAGACCCATTAGACAATGGCACTCCAGTTTCATCAGTTGGGCGACGAAACTGCAATGAAATGCATGAGGGATTACAGGACGAAATGTCTGGAAGAACGACCCCCACACATAGTCACGAAGAAATTTCATCAGGATGGCGGTCTAACGAAAGAATGCCCTCTGTTGAGCTACGGGAGGCTTCGCTTTGTTTTGTGGTGGAGGGACCACCGGTGGCCGGTAAATTTGATGCGAGACGGGCCAAACAACTTGGTGTCCCAGTGGGCCCGCTAAATGGTCGACTTTCCAAGGGTGAGACGATCGTCTTGGAAGATGGCCGGACAGTCACGCCAGATGAATGTGTTGGTGCAGCCACTGAGGGCGGCGTCTTTGCAATTGTAGAAGTATCATGCATGGGACAGGTGGACGATTTGCTTCTTAAGAGAGAGCGTCTACTTCATCCAAGATTGCTGCTACTATTCCATTGCTGTCCTCGCAATGTTTACACTAGTGATTCCTACCTCGAGTTTCGAAAGAGTATCCCCGCCGGAGTAGAACAGGTTTGGCTGAGTCACGAGAATGCCATGTTGGCTTTTCCATCGCCGGCCGCCATTCTAACGCAATTACAGACCATTGATGCTCAAATGTTCAATGTGCCCTTTGCAGAGATGGGAGAAGCAGAACTGCTAACAAAGTATCATTGGCACCCGCCTGGAAAGCTTAGCTTGGTTGATAAGTGCGAAGCTGATCAGCTCATAGAGTCGTTCAAGGATATTTATTCGTGCAGATCCGTATTGTCGTCATATGCGCCAACAAGGACTGATCCAGTGGTGACATTCTTGGGCACTGGAGCAGCACTTCCGGGGAAATATCGCAATGTTAGCTCTACTTTGGTCGACTTTGGCGATTGTGCGTATTTGTTGGATTGCGGTGAGGGCACTCTTGGCCAATTGTATCGTCGCTTTGGTCCTACTGAATTAACAGCGATTTTGGATCGGTTAAACGGAGTTTTGGTGTCCCACTTGCACGCCGACCATCAAATGGGAGTACCCGGCTTACTGCGGGCCATGAAAAGGCCTCTACGGATTGTTGCGCCGCACCGGTACAAAACCTTTTTGGATGAACTTGGCGAATGTGCTCATCTGGAAAACACGTACGACTTTTTTGATTGCGAGCAGATCCATGAAAATGGCGGTAAGGAGACTGCTACACAGTTGGGATTGGATGACATTAAGGCGGTGCCGGTATTGCACTGTCCCAGGGCGTTTGGCTTTGTCTTCAAAGTGGGAGAGGTGCAGCTGACCTATTCCGGCGACACGCGTCCCTGTCCGGCACTTGCTGAGGCGGGACGTGGATCCACCATCTTGATCCACGAGGCCACATTCTGTGATTCCTTGGCTGAGGAAGCCATTGCGAAACGTCATTCAACCCTCTCCGAGGCCATTGGAGTGGGTCGGGACATGTGTGCTGGTTACACACTGCTGACACACATTAGTCAGCGATATGCAAAGACTCTTCCCCCCTACGATTGGAACGGTACGGTTAATGTACTCCCCGTCATGGATATGATGTCGGTGAGTCTGAGTAGACTGCAAAAAGGTGGATTGAATGAATTAATAGATTCCATGATTGCCATCCTTCCCTCCGACGAGGATCAAGCAATTGATGGTAGCAATGAAGAGTAAAAACTGCTAAATTGTGTTTAACACTTTGAGATAGTGTCCAATAGATTATTGAAATTTCTATTCTGCATATACCACATAGTCTCACTCACTCACGCACTCACTCACTCACTCACTCACTCACATATCACAAAACTATTTACCATGTTAACATTACGAAAATTACGGGAAATTACGAGAAATTTCTTCAATGCTGTCTTCCCGCCTGGCCAATGTGCAGGGAATACGTCGTGTCTTTGCACGCATGAATAATGCATTCGTTGCATCAGCGCCATTGATAAATAATGTCCGCCGGACTATGAGTACCCTGCCATCCACGCTCTCCCAGACGACCTTGTGCTCTTTAAATGTCCAGTGGCTGCAATGTAGAGGCTTTGCAACTGCATATAAGCGCACCAAACCGCATGTCAATATTGGAACTATCGGACATGTTGACCATGGAAAGACGACCCTCACTGCCGCCATCACAAAGGTGCTGGCAGAGGGAGGCGGAGCGCAGTTCAAGGACTATGGCGACATTGACAATGCGCCCGAGGAGCGCGCCCGTGGTATTACCATTGCCACGGCACACGTGGAATACGAGACGGGCGATCGTCATTATGCGCACATTGACTGTCCTGGCCATGCCGATTACATCAAGAACATGATCACTGGAGCCGCGCAGATGGATGGCGCTATCCTCGTTGTGTCTGCCCCCGACGGACAGATGCCCCAGACCCGGGAGCACTTGTTGCTGGCCAAACAGGTGGGAATCAAGAATCTGGTAGTTTTTGTGAACAAGGTTGATGCCGTTCCCGATAAGGAAATGTTGGAATTGGTTGAGATGGAGGTTAGAGATTTGCTGGCCAAATACGGCTTCAGTGAAGAGACGCCGATTGTGTTCGGAAGTGCTCTTCATGCTCTGCAGGGCACAGAACCGGCTATTGGACGGGAGGCGATAATGAAGCTGATGGCGACGGTGGACCAGGCAATCCCTACTCCGGAGCGGGCGCTGGACAAGCCGTTCCTAATGGCCGTGGAGGATGTGTACCAAATCCATGGACGCGGCACAGTAGTCACTGGCCGGGTGGAGCGTGGTGTGATCAACAAGGGCGATGAAGTGGAGATTTTGGGACACGGCACCTCTACAAAGACAGTGGTGACTGGTGTGGAAATGTTCCACAAAGAACTTGATCGTGGCGAGGCAGGCGATCAGATTGGTGCGTTATTGCGTGGAATTGACCGCGATGGTGTGCGTAGAGGTCAGGTACTCTGTGCTCCAGGCAGTCTCCGTCCGTACAGTCGGTTGAAGGCGCATTTGTATGTCCTGACAAAGGACGAGGGTGGTCGTCACACTCCCTTCCATGGAAACTATCGTCCACAAATGTTCTTCCGTACTGCCGATGTCACTGCGTCCTTGGGACTGCCCGCGGGAGTAGAGATTGTGATGCCGGGTGACAATTTGGAGTGCACCGTAGAGTTGGGTCAGCCTTTGGCAGTGGAAAAGGGCAGTCGTTTCACCATCCGGGAGGGCGGCAAGACTGTTGGCACGGGCATCATCTCGGAGCTCCTCGAATAATCACACGGCCGATAAATATACATGACACTAACAGAACATAAACAGGTGCTAAGCATTAACTTTATCCCGAGGATTCGACCTTTAAAGTTGAGATCCAATAGTTGCAATTAGCGAGTCATTACTGCTCATCGCGTCCCATCAACAAAAAGTAATATCCACTTACCGCGTTAAACTCCGCCTATTCTCATTACGTTTATTGAATGTCAGAGTTTGTGACTTGGATTAATGGAAAAGAGTACCGACGAGACACAATTGACACGGAACAGACATTGCTGCAGTTCTTGCGCCAGCAGGGACTAACAGGGTCCAAGCTGGGCTGTGGTGAGGGCGGCTGCGGTGCATGCACCATCATTCTCTACACGCCGAACAAATGCGCAACACGAAATGCATGTATTCTGCCATTAGCCGCAGTGCATGAGAAAGCAGTGTTAACTGTTGAAGGGTTGGGAAACACAACACGTCCGCATATGATACAACGGGAGATGGCGGGGGATGCCAGCCAATGCGGATTCTGCACACCCGGTTTTGTCATGTCCGTGTATGCGGCATGGAGGAATGGCATCACCGAAGTGGAGGAGGTTTTAGATGGGAATTTGTGTCGATGTACAGGATATCGACCGATTATCGATGCCGTACAGCGAGTGTGTGCAATGGGGGATCAATGCTGTCGTGTTCGTAAACAGGACCCTCCAACTGTCCCAATAGAACCGACCGAAATGACTGCCGATAGCTCGATAGAGTCAACCGCTAGCCGTTCGCCGGATCAGGAGATTATATATCCACCGGGATTGGCAATGCGACTGAGAATGAGTCAAAAGATGGTGACATTTGGTGGTAGAGTCAAGTGGATTCGGCCAGTCACTCTAGAAGAATTGATTGAGCAGAAAGAGATCAATCCAGGGGCAAAGATCGTCTTTGGGAATACCGAAGTGGGGGTGGAAACTAAACTAAAGGGGCAGTTCTATCCAATTATGATCTATGCCGGCGATATTCCCCAGCTCAATTACATCCAGGCCCTCGCGGATGGAGTGCAATTCGGAGCAGGAGTCTGCTTGACGGACATGAAGGAGCATTGCAAAAATTCACCCGATCAAGGGTTACAGGCGCTGTATGAGATGCTGCGGTGGTTTGCTGGCACGCAAATCAGAAATGCGGCGAGCTGGGCGGGAAATGTTGCCACCGCCAGTCCCATCTCTGATCTAAATCCAGTGTGGTGTGTGCTTGATGCCAAGCTGACAGTAGCTTCAAAGGAGGGCAATCGGAGTGTGGATATGAGCAGCTTTTTCCTTGGATATCGAAAGACGGCCTTGCAGACGGCCGAAGTGATTACGGCAATTCAAATAAGAAACCGAAGAAAAGGCGAATTTGTGATGGCCTACAAACAGAGCAAGAGACGCGACGACGACATTGCCATTGTCAATGCGGCCTTTTGTGTGGAGCTAGACGACGATAACCGGGTGACCCAATGCAGTATGGCCTTTGGGGGAATGGGTCCGATGACAATCATGTCAAAAACAGCCTCGGCGGCACTGATTGGTCAAATTTGGACAGCCGAGGGAGTTGCAGAGGAAACGACAACTAACCTACAGGCTGAATTGGCATTGGCTGCCGATG
This sequence comes from Paramicrosporidium saccamoebae, assembly GCA_002794465.1. Taxonomy (NCBI): domain Eukaryota; kingdom Fungi; phylum Rozellomycota; genus Paramicrosporidium; species Paramicrosporidium saccamoebae. The sequence goes on along the minus strand of MTSL01000213.1, from coordinate 174,051 downwards.
CGGTAGGTGGGATGACAGACTATCGAAATGCTTTGGTGTCTTCCTTCTTCTTCAAGTTTTATTTGCATGTGGCTTCAGAGATTGGAATGCAATTGGCCGAGGAGCAAGTCTCGGCAATCGCCCCTCGAAAGGCCCTTCCGTACACCTCCACACAGATCCACCCAACTCCCGAGGGTAAGCAATGTACAGGACAGGCTATTCCGCATTTGTCAGCGCTAAAACATAGTACAGGTACAGCGCAATATGTGGACGATCTCCCCCAAGTACACGGAGAATTGCATGCGGGTCTACTCCTCAGTTCTCGAAGCCATGCCAAGATCCGTCGTCTGGAAACGAGTCCTGCCTATGAAGTGCCAGGAGTAGTAGAAGTAGTGACATGGAGGGATGTGCGGGGAACGAACCAGATTGGTCCAGTGTTCAAGGATGAGCGGGTATTTGTGGAGGATGAGGTGACCAGTTGTGGACAGATTGTGGCTCTGGTCCTGGCAGAGGATCAGCGTACTGCCCAACGTGCCGCCCGACTGATTGAGGTGGAATATGAGGACCTTTCTGCGATTCTGACAATTGATGTAATCATTAGAGCGAAGCTGATGTGTAGGAGGCCATTGAGGCGGGATCGTTCTATTCGCCATCCCGAAAGCTCGAGAAAGGCGATGCACAGGCAGCCATTGCCTCATCGCCCATTGTGGTCAATGGAAATTGCTATATTGGGGGCCAAGAACATTTTTATCTGGAAACTCAGGCAGCTCTGGTCATCCCCAAGCCAGAGGATGCTGAATATGAGATTATTGCATCCACTCAGAGTCCCACCGAGGCGCAGCTATTTGCATCTCACGTGTTGGACATTCCGGCTCATAAAGTCACCTGTCGGGTGAAGCGTCTGGGTGGAGGATTTGGAGGAAAGGAGACACGGTCCAACTTTTTGGTGGCGGCATTGGCAGTGGCAGCGCAACGATGTGGTCGTCCGGTACGCTGCATGTTGGATCGAGATGAGGATATGATCTTTTCAGGACAGCGCCATCCATTCAAAATGCATTATCGGGCGGGTATGGATGCAGAGGGAGTGCTGCAAGGTGTCGAGATTGAGCTGTTTTCAAATGGGGGACATTCCTTGGATTTGTCTCTGGGGGTTCTGGAACGAGCCATGACAACTATCAACAATTCGTACCATTTCCCCGCCAGCGTTGTCCATGGCCGCGTCTGTAAAACCAATTTGCCATCCAACACGGCATTCCGCGGGTTTGGCTGCCCCCAGGGAAACTTTTTCTGCGAAACTATCATTGAACATTTGGCCCAGGTCTCTAGGATCGATCCCCACGTGATCCGCAGGAAGAATTTATATGTGGATGGAAATGTCACTCCGTTTGGCATGGAGATGGAGGACACCCCGTTGGTGCGCATGTGGGAGGAGCTTGTTGTCTCTTCAGAGTACATGGCACGACTGCAAAAGGTGAAGGAATTCAACGCGGTAAATAGATGGAAGAAGCGGGGAATTGCTATAATCCCTACTACTTTTGGCGTTGCCTTTGGAGTAAGATTTCTGAATCAGGCAGGAGCTTTGGTGCACATTTATCGCGATGGCAGTATTCTCCTGACCCATGGCGGCGTGGAGATGGGACAGGGCTTGCACACCAAAATGACGCAGATTGCTGCTGACGTCTTTGGTGTGGCTTTGGATCAGGTACATTTCAATGAGACCAGCACCGCCACCGTTCCCAATACATCACCCAGTGCTGCCAGCGTGTCCAGCGATTTGAACGGGATGGCCGTTCTACGCGCCTGCACTATCCTCATGGAACGTCTACAGCCCCTAATTGATGCCCATCCCTCCGCATCCTTTCAAGAGACGGTTGGACGGGCATATAATGAGCGAATCGATCTATCAGCACGTGGTTTCTATGCCACCCCCGATTTGGGCTTTGATTGGACAACTGGCACCGGTAGATTGTACAACTACTTTACCTATGGTGTCGGAGTGAGTGAAGTGGAAATTGATGTGCTCACAGGAGACCACACGGTGTTGCGTACGGACATTCTGATGGATCTGGGACGGTCGCTGAACCCCACCGTGGATATTGGTCAAATCGAGGGCGCCTTTACTCAGGGTCTCGGTTTATTCACCATGGAGCAGCCACTTTATCTATCCACCGGAATGCTACTCAACCGGGGGCCCGGAGGCTACAAGATCCCTACAGCAGGAGATATCCCGCGTCAATTCCATGTTGCTCTGTTAAAAGATCGTGAAAACCATCGGGCGGTACACAGTAGTAAGGCTGTGGGTGAGCCACCACTATTCCTGGCCGCCTCGGTGCTCTTTGCCATCCAACATGCCGTGCGTTCGGCCCGTCGAGATGCAATTCATGATTGTCCGCCTCTTGTGATGGATAGTCCGGCCACCGCTGAACGCATTCGATTGGCCTGTGGTGATGCCTTTGTGGCTGTTGAAAATCCTCGTCTTAACAAACAAGCTTGGTGTTTTGAAGTATAATAAAAGTGGGGGGGGGTAGGTTTTGTGTGGACTTTATGCGCATGGGGATGGGTGGATTCAGTGTAGATTTTGTGTAGATTCTATGCAGATTCCGTGTAGACTTTGTGTAGATTCTGTGTAGATTTAGTGCGGATTTTATGGTTTCGTGTGGGTTCTATGATTTCGCGTGGAGCCTATGATTTAGTGTGGGTTCTATGGTCTCGCGCGGATTCTATGATCTCGTGTGGGTTTTATGATTTCGTGTGGGTCCTATGATTTTGTGTAGTCATCCCAACGTTTACACAAAATCAGTGGTAGCCAATTTAGCACACCACATATCGTTTACTACAAATACATTCATCTACTGGTTATTCTCATGACTGCAAATCTCATCGGGATTATTGGTCAATTTGAGATTAAAGGGTAACCCCCAACGATCCTGAATTTGTAACATACGACAAAATTCGCTGGTTTGCAAAAGAGTTGTGCGTTTCCCTGGCGTGTCGGATGGCTTGCTATTTCGTTCAGAAATCTTTAGACTACGGCTTTCCTTGAGACGACGGACAAAATCAACATGGTCAGTGAGATCAACTTTGTCAGGAATGGCTGGGGCGGTCCGGTTTAGGCTTAAGAAAGGGTCCATGGCCCGCACAATAGAAAGCCATTCCTCGTCATACTCCAGCTGCATCGGTCCAGCGGCGGGAATGTCTACTATCTGCATATGTCGTCGTCCCGGTAAACATTTGTCCAATGCCAAAAACTCGGTGACATTTTGATCATGTTGCACCGTCGCTTTGAATTCCACGTGCATATGCGCCGCATACCAACGGATCGGTTGCAACACTTTCAGCAGCTTGGCAAGGGGAGGAGCACCAATACCGCGTGATTGAATGTCGTTACGAAAGTGTGGTTTGCAGCGCAGTAGTTCATTAAGATTACCGTGTTCGTAAATCTTGTGAGGCCATTCATGCGACATGAACACGTCCGTCTTTCCCTGCAACAGCTCCAACTTTCGGTATTCCACTTCCCGGGTGTGGTATATGGAGCGGATCATGTCGCCTGTGTATGGCATCCGTTCATAATATCCCATTTTTATGTGACGCGGGTCATACAGCCCACTGATTCCCGAAATCCGCAGTCCTCCAAACCGCACACAGCCGGAAAAGCCCAAAAAGTACATGTTCGGTGCCACCCAGCCGCCATGATACAAATCCCACAGATGCGAACTCGCCTCATGGTTTCCTCCAATAAACAGTGTCAGCACGGGCGCCTTCCTCCTTCCACTGTAATATTCGGGAAAGTCGCCCAGGTGTCGGTATTTGGGGGGGCAAGCCAGTGTCTCCAGGTCGGCCTCATGTCGTACTGCTTGGAAATCACCGCATATCAGCAGCAAATCCACCGGACGGTCATTCTGTAGCTTTGCAAGGGCCGCATAAATGGAATTGAGGTTTCCATGCCCACAGCCCTGTATAGCAACTCTCATGCCGAACACTACCTCGGCTATCCAATGAATGGTAAGCCGTCAAATTCCTAAGAGTCAAATCTAACCGCTAGGAGTATACCAAATTATACAGTCACATAATATCAATTCCAAAGTTTACAGCCACAGAATGTTAATTCCAAATTATACAGTCACAGAATGTCAATTTCAAAGTATACAATCAATGTCAATTCCAAGATACACAGTTGCATAAGATCGATTCCACTTATACAGTCACGGAATTTTAATTTTGCTTATACAGTTGCATAAGGTCGATGTCACTTATACAGTCACGGAATGTCAATTTCGTTTATACAGTTGCATAATATCGATTACAATTATACAGTGCCATGTAATGCCGATTATTGGATATGATTGGTTCGAGGTGGTGCAAATGCATTTTATGATTCGTCCGTCCATAGCTCTACATAGTCCCGTGGTCCCATTGCGACATCATGAAGCATCTCTTTGTTCTCGTGTTTTTTCTGCTCAGTATCCATGCAGAAATTCCAAGTGTGGAAGAGTTAAAGGAGGTGATTGAGGCGGCGGGCAAGGAAGGTCTACCAACCCTGCCAAGCGGGGCTTCCCAGCTTCAAGTGACCAATTTTCCAAAGATAGTGGCAGCGGCCGCGCTAAGTAACCAGCGTAGTAAATTTGCCGCTGTCATCCGCGATACTCCATTGCATATTGTGAGCGCGTACTTGAATGAGGCAAACGCACAGCTGATACAACTGAAGGAACCACAAAAGAAAATATTGGCTGATAGTGTTCGAGCAGAGACTTTCGACCTGGCCTGCAAAAGCGAGGATTTCAATACATGCTTCTTGGCTCTAGACTATATTGATACACAGCTCTCCGAATACTCTATTCAAAAACATTGGTACCACTTATTGCTGGATGGTTCTAACCATATAGTATGGCGATCATGTCCAACCCAGATAGTCCCTTGGAAAAGACAATGGGGTGTCTATATTATCTAGCCAAAAGCGTTGGTTCCGTGAGCCTACCAGCTGCACTCAAAGATAGAACACCCGAGATTCTTGAGGCAGCCAACCGGTATAACCACGCATCAGCGTATTTGCTTGCCACCTTTCCGAGTCTTTGCGTCATCGAGAACCTCACCAACGAGCAGCCATTCTGGTGCACGCTCGCCTTTGAAGGCAGACAGCGAGTAAGAGCCTATTTTGGTGTGCCGTCCGTGGATGTATCATCGTGGGTCGTCCGCAAGGCTGAGGCAGCCATAAAAGCTGTTCAGAAGCCGCCAACCGTAGCAAAGCCGGTCGAATGGCATAAAAAAGCGCTCCAGCATACCAAGTTTATCTGCGAGAACATTAAAGACTGGCCAGAGACTTACCAATTAGCAAAGATCGAATGCGATTCGCTCTAAAAGATCATCTCCTAGCTGTAATAGTGTTCTAATATATTTGCAATTTGTGGTAGATGATACTCATGTGGTAATCTTGGCCTCCTAGAAAGTGTAGAGATCCCAATGTCCAGATCATGTGAACGTGTTCCGATAAAACTCGCCTTTTTGTTAGTTTGATAGCTCTGGGATGCAGGCCCCTATACCGGGGGGATCGTTTACACTGTGGAGATCATCTACGCATTCCACGTAGATCGGCCTCTCCGCATTCTACGTAGATTGGCCTCTCCGCACCTATTTACTCTTCACATCCAGCTACAATTCGCCCCTAAATCCGGTGAAATAAAATTTATAACTAAATGGTCCTTCGAAATTTAAGCCTTGATTCGTAAAAGCTTATGACCTTTTGTGGGCACCGCACATTTGCTTCAACGGCCAGCTCCTCAGTGTATTCTCCATCAACCCATTGAATGTGTATGTTTAATCCGCCTGACCCATTGCGCGTCACATTATCTACCTGAAGAACCTCATCCTCCCAATCACCTGGCTTGTAATCACCTTCTGGCTGTATTTTAATCAGAGCTCCCACTCGCCTCTGTTTGGGACTGGTGGTGCGACCCGATCGCTTCGTCTTTATCTCCTCCGTCTCATCCGTTCCATCTGTCTCGTACGTTTCGTAAGTTTCGTTCGACTCGTTTGACGCGTCTGTCTCTTCAGCTTCCCCTTCCTCGTACTCGGCAATCAACTTTGGACAGTTCATAGAGTCGACCGTCTGCCAAGTATTTTCGCTCTCGGGATAGCCAACCCATTTTACTTGATATTCAATTTTTCTCCTCCGCGTACGCTTATCTACTATCCGTTCCACTTCATACTCATTATTCGCAGGCACATTTTTGCGTGGTCGTCCCATAGATTTCCCGCGCCCAGTCTCGATTGGACAGATATAAAAGGACAGCAATGGCCGGGGTGCAGAAATTTGACGACGGTGGGCAACTGCCGTCGTCAGTGAAATGATGAACTCAACTTGCTGGACCTACGGGGATGATAGCAAATCTCTAAGAAGTTCTGATTGCTTCTTCAATTGCATATGCAAAGGTAAATAACGGTGCAGTGATGAAGAACTATTTTAATCTGTCAATCTTCCGAATTTCCCTGACGATAAAAGCATGGCTTTCTGAGCACCATCTGTCCTTATACTCATCTCTTTAGACTTTTGTAACATAGTGCTCTAATAAAAGCATTCCAATGTATTAATAATGAGGTTTCCGCGTTTTTGCAGCGTAGCAGCAGAGGGGAAGTTGTTATAGACTTGTTACATAATGGGATATTACCAGACCTGTGTTGCGTAATGGGAAATGACCAGACCTGTGTTGCGTGATGGGAGATTACCAGGATGGTATTGCGTAGAACTACCGGAATTGTATTACGTAGAACTACCAGACTTGTGCTGCATAATGGAAATCTACGACTTGGTCACTACAGCTTGGGTATTACCAAGACAATGGTCAGATTAATTCACTCATTGCGTGTCAGTGGCTTTTCATCACACCCTTCAGTCTCAACACCTCCCGCTAACCATTTTACCACCCTCTCTACATCACAGTTACAAAGAGCTTTATTGGTTATTGGTAAAGTTGGAAATCAAGACTCTTCCTCTCCAATCCCCGATCCGTTATATACGAACTCTCACGCTTGACTTAGTACTTTTCGGCCTTGAGACCGTCCTTCCAGTAGATCATGTAAGTCTTTCCATCGGCGGCCTCCTCATAGAGCACGGCCATTCCAGTCGGGTCACAGTTCTCTCCAGTAAAGAAGCCATAATTGCTAAAGTTTTCCAAAACCTTCTTGACATACGTAGCCGCAGCCTTTTCGAACACGGGCACGCGATCCGGGTTCCGATCCTTGAGATACTCCTTAATGGCCTTCATGTAGTCTTTAATGTGGGCCATGTAGCTCTTCTTGTCAAAGACGGTAGTCTCCAGACGGCACGCGTCCACGACATCAATGACCTCATAAGAGCCATCTTCAACGGCCTCCTCGGGCGCAGCACCGGCCTCGCCATCACCAGTCGTCGGGTTGGCGCCAATGTTAATCTCTACGGCTCCCTTGCGGACGTTCTTGCACTCTACGCGATAAACAATATCGTCTTCGGTCTGGATCTTGAAGGAGTCGCTGAGGAGCTCATCGCCTAGAGATGAGATGGATGGATAAAAAGGTACCGGAAATGACGTCGGTGTAGACCAACATTGAGAGGACCCTGGCCATGAACACTTTCCATAAACACAACTGGCGCCTCGAACCCTTCAAATATCAAAAGAGGTAAATTAAACGGTGCCAAGCATTGAAGATGGAATCACTCTACTCAAGACAAGCCACACTCGTGCTGATGACTTTTTGTGGCCATGTACGCATTATCGGCCGCGGCGTGCTTTTTCTGCTGCGAACACGCTTTGACTGTCCATCCGTGTTTCTTTATTGTTCATGCTTTTAATATCCGTGCTTTTAATTGACAAAGGGTCGATCGGTAATGGTCATGTGATATACAAAACCCTGTCTCGGATGGAATCACTACCCCCGGACTTTGGCAAAATGAAGCTGCTTCTCATCCTCTTGTCTTGTACCACTGTTTGGTGCGCACAGAATACTGTCCCTGTGGGTATCATAAATGAGGGGAGAAATTTGTGCTATCTCGCCTCAGTCCTACAGAATCTTTTTGCTCTCAACAACTTTCGCGCGGCTGTCTTCAACGTTGGGGAAGCAGGCAGCGAGATCCACCTGGCCCTCGCTGATGTGTTTGCTAAACTGCAGATGGCTCCAAAAGACCAATACAAACGAGATGAGTATCCCTCTTCAAGTGCCAATGCAGTCAGTATCGATCCTGGCTTTTATCAAGCCTACTCGGCGAGCATCACTGGAGAACAAAAAGGACTAGAGCTGAAGCCTTACCAACTAGGTGATCCAGACATTTTTTTAATGTGGCTTGCAAATGTCCTGCCGCTGGTAAATGATCTTGTGTACGCAAAACTCGAAAGAACTTTGACCTATGGTGACGTTACGTATTCCAGACAAATAACCGACGTCGTTTCAAGCGTACAGGTTTCAGTACTGAGTGATGACTCGAAGGAGCAAGATCTTCAATATCTTTTGGACAATATTGGCTCTTCCATTGAGGGAGTCAATATTACCAAGACTGGTGATCAGACTATCGATCAGCTTTTGACTGATGCTAAAGTGGTATTTGGTCAACAGTACAATATCCAAGAAAAATACACCATCGTATCTACGGGCCCCATCCTGCCCGTCCTAGTGAAGCGTGATAATATCCACTTTACCAACTCCAAGGCCAAACTGCACTATACCAAGACTCTTGACATTGGGGGCGAGACTTACCACTTGAATGGAATGGTAATCGGCAGGCCAGGGCATTTCAAAGCCGTTGTACGTACCAACACTTCTGACGACGACTGGTATTGCTTCAACGATAGCTCGGCCACTCGTCTGAAGAAGAATGCAGAGCTCTCATACCAAGACAAAGTTGCGCTTTTATTCTATGTAAAGGAATCTGAAGCCATAAATTGGCATGGTGAGTACAAGGCAGAAATTCCCGAGATTATTCTGGCAAACCTTGGCCGCTTCAAGAGAGTTGCTCCAAGAGATCAACCCATAACAGAGGACCTCCCAAAGGATGAGCAGGACAGACTCGGCGAACAGTTCGACGAGAGCACCATACCTAAATGGACGGCAACTGTAGAGCTCTCGACTTTGGCTACATGTTCATCACAAACTCAAACTTTTCTCTGTGTGAACAATTCTAATCTGCCGAATGAGGAGGAGAGAGATGTGACATGGAACTTTTTCGATGAATTTCCAGTTAGTACTAATCATGAAATTAACCGCCCAGCCAAATCCAATGAGTTTAAGGGTAATGTGCTTCCTAGACGCAACAGGAAGAAAGACTGGCAATTTGATGAATGCGATGAGAATTTGGACGATCTTCTTGATCATGATAAGAAGACACTGGACTCTTCCACCAAGGTAGCTGGTCAGGGTGATTCCTGTGATCCAAGTAAGCCTAATCAGTCCTCTGTGGAAAATTGGCAAGATGGACTCTATGGAAGTGACGATGAAGATATTCGGGCTGCGATTGCCTTGAGTCTTGCGCAGTTTTAAGGATAGAAAATAATAGCAACGACATATTCAAAGTATACTTTGTTAAAATTTCGTGTTTATGATAACAGTGACGTAGAGGCGCAGAGGATTGATTAGTTGGGTATTTGTGTGCTAGAGTGGATCGCTTTGCCGGGTATTTGTGTGCTAGAGTGGATCGCTTTGCTGGGTATTTGAGGACAGTGAGATGTGTATCCATACTATTTATCCCCACTACGCGACAACATGAATTTCGGATATTGGAAATTGTTCAGGCCCACCTCCTAAACCATATTTACTTCATTCCGGTAATCAGAAAGATTCGGGAAAAGACCGTGTCCCATAGTGAGGAAGATTATAAAAAGTACATTGAAGTATCAACCCTCCCCTTCTTGCCGCATTTGCCCACATATAAACAACCAATACCCAGCTAATTATTTAACATGAGCCCTTGCTTGCTTTACCCTGGGTTTTTGCAAAATGAAACTGTTTCTCTTCCTCCTGTCCTGTACCGCTGTTTGGTGCGCACAGAATACCGTTCCTGTGGGCATACAAAATAGACAAATGAATTTCTGTTACATGTCTTCTGTCCTCCAAAATCTCTTTGCCATCCATAGCGTTCGCGAGGCTGTCCTCAACGTTAATGAGGCCGGCAGCAAGATTCACTTGGCCCTCGCTGGTGTGTTCGCTAGACTGCAGACGACCCCAAAATCCCAATATGGAAGAAATGATTATCGATCTACAAACACTGATGCGATTACCATTGTGCCCGATTTTGAAAAAGAGTACAAGGCGAGCATCCTGGGAGAGCAGAAAGGACTAGGATTGATGCCTCGTCAGGAAGGTGATCCAGACATTTTTTTAATGTGGCTCACAAATGTTTTGCCATTTATGAAGGGACTTATGCAAACAAAACTCGAAAAAACCTTGTCCTTTGAGGGCATTACGTATTTCATAGAAGATGAAGATGCGTCGAGTGTGCAGATCAGCGTAGTTCCTGGCACTTTGGATGGACAAAGTCTCCAAGATCTTTTGGACAATCCGAACACCACGATTAATGACGTTCTAATAAGCCCAACTGGCACTGATTACATTGATGAGTGTTTGTCGGGTTTTGGAGCAAAGTTCGACGGTCTGAATACTGTGCAAGAAAAGTACACCATTAAATCTACCGGGCCCGTCCTGCCCATCCTCGTGAAGCGCGGTAATATCTCATTTACCAACTCCAATGCTAAATTACAGTACGAAAATATCCTCATTGTCAATGGCGAGCTCTATCACCTGAATGGATTGGTAATTGGCCGACCGGGACATTTTCAGGCTGTGGTCCGTACCAACATTCTCTATAATGACTGGCATATTTTTAACGATAGCACAGCCAGGCGCCTGAAAGATGAGGAGCACTTGTCCTACAACAAAGAGGTTGCGCTGTTGTTTTACGTAAAGGAATCTGAAATCGTACAGTGGAATAACCATGCTGCCGATTTCAAAGCGGCTGTTCCAAGTCATATCGTAACGGCAAATCGAACTCTTTCTGAGGGCACTCCTCGGCGAGAAGAACCGCTCCTACGACCACGGAGAACTGATGAGAATATCCCTGTGGGAGTAAGTGGCTCCTCTGATCGAGCTCGTAGAGAGCTTCCAAACCCCAGAGCGTCGCAGGCGTCTACTAACAGTACTCCTGTTGCCAGACCGAGCCTCAGAACACTGCAAACGCCCACTAACAATATCCCCTCTGCTGCCAGATCAGACCCCAGAACACTGCAAACACCTACTAATAGTCCCCCCACTGCCAGGCCGAGCCCCAGCACACTGCAAAGGCCCACTAACAGCACTCCTGTTGCCAGACCGAACCCCAGAGCATTGCAAACGCCTGCTAGTAGTACTCTCTCTGCTTCCAGATCGAACCCCAGGACTACAGGAAATAATATTCCGTCGGCGAGAACTACGAGGGCTACCACCACTACCACTACTACCGCAACTCGGGGAATGGGTGCGTCTAATAGACTTAACGGGCACAGTTGGCCTGAACTTGGCGATCAAGCACCAATAATACCAAGAGTGACTACCAGTCGTAATGAGCGCAGTTGGCCTGAACTTGGTAGTCAAGCACCAAGAATGCCAAGAGAGTCCACTAGAAGTAATGAGCAAATATCGAATGAGGTTGTTAGACCTGATCTCCAGCCTGCTGTTGATGACGATCTCGCGATGGCATTGGCTATGAGCATGATGGATTTTTAAAAGATTTCAAAGTAACCTTTTAATTAAGACTTGAGCGGTCTAAACAATAATAAAGGTGAGTCATATTGAGCACTCTAATTAACTGCCAGTGCCGGTCAGAAGTTGCGCTAGGAATTATCGATCCAAAACTGCAAAGTCATAAAAGACGTGGGATAAAAACGCGCTCCAACATTTTTATAGTAGGTGTGTGCATCATGCCAAGTCTCACCAAGGCCAACTCACCTACTCGCGAATAATCTAAAAGGCTTTATCATAAAATCTATCAACATTAACTAGCCTTTTAGCCAGGTGGTTTTGCCAGAAATAGGCAAAGGACCACCAGATGCCCGCGCCTGTATAGATTGCCACGAGAATGTCAATAGTGTAGTGCGTGCGGTTTGCCAGGATGGCCCAGATTCCCGCAAAGAATAGCAGTAGAGTGCATTTCTTGAGGATGGCGGCTATTTGGTGGTAGAACGAGGGCTGGTGGGAGAGCCAATATAGTCCAATGATAGTTAGCATGATCATGTGTCCCGAGAACAGGCAATCTACACAGCTAACCATCACGCCTTGGCTCTTACCGCCACAACGGTGCAAAGTAAATGTGGTGAATACTTTGGAGGTAATGCGGACGCAGCCTGGACGCGGATCGGGCAGACTGGTCACCACCATTGAAACACAGCGCAAAAGATAGGCAATAGAAAGGGTATTTCCAATGCGACAGATGGAGAGCACGGGCTGCGGGTCGGCGATGAAAATGTAGACAAATGTGTAAAGGACGGGCGTCTGCACAACCAAATCTGTCAGCCAAATCATCTTAATGTGGGGCATGATGGCCAGGCCAAGGTCAGGGAGGATTGGAAAGTGGACGTTGGAAGGGCTGAGGTATGATGCAACATTGGAAAAGACGGTCTACAATCCCAAATGACTGTGTTGACATACCATCAGATAGGCGCAGAACAGGTAGAAGGAGGCAGAGATGATAAAGTACCATTTGGCATGTGGTGCGTCAAACACCAAACTCCGTCGGAACCATCCCTTTGCACCCATTGGTTTGGTTATGCAAAATGTTAATTTTATTGCTCAAGTCGCTGGATTTGGGAGGACCCAGCATAGCTGGATTGCAACTTGTACTTTGCAGCAAGACTGGGTGGGATAAAGCGTCCACCCAGGTAATGGATGCCTTTGTAGTATATGCAACACTGCTTAGGAGCAGTGAGACTGACTAGCATAGCGGGCATCCATACTGGATTTGTAGGCGGAGCGTCCGCCTCCCATCCCGACGGCACATCAACAGAGACGACACGGTGGTGGGATTGCAGTTGCTGAACAAGACTGGCATATGGTTCACGGACAGGCCCGTGGAAGCTAAACCCAAATATGGCATCCACTACAATGTCATAAGACTTCCGTATGGGCCAATCTTGACAAACATCAATCCCCATGTCTACACATTGGGCCATTAATCGCTACAGCATGAATATTGGATTCGACGGTACGGGAAAAATGTCCAGTTTTCCGACACGCGGATACACTACAGTGACACGATATCCAAAGTGCGCCAAATGACGGGCAGCCACCAGTCCATCGCCCCCATTATTGCCCGGACCGCAGACCACCAGACAACTTTGTTCCGCTGCATATTCGGCGTGGATTGCACAGGCAACTGACAGACCCGCCAGCTCCATCAGCTGGTCAATGGAGAATTGGTGCACATTTAAAAGCTCTTGGTCAATTTCCTGCGCTGTCCTGCCATCCAAATACCTCATAAACTCAATATAAGAGTTTATTCTCTAAATATCTGGAACATGGCCAGTATCCAAGATGCGTTCCAGCTGCTTAATCTCGTCTAGACTCTTGGCATTCCTCAGTCGCTCCTTAATCTTCTCTCTATCCACCTTGCTCACTTTGCTGGGTCGTTCCTCTACCACGGCAGTGTCTGTGGTAAGGTCGGCCGCGGCCTGTCGTTCTGCTGCGGTAATCTTACAAAAGTCCAATGCTTTGAGTTGTGGCAACATGGCAATCACATTCAGTCGATAATGAGGCGTCCTCGTCACGGGACAGTCAATCAGACTGAGATACCGCAGCTTTCCACCCTGAAGCACCCTCAACGCCTCCACTGTGCCCAGTGGGTTATTGTTAAGGACCAGCATCTCTAATGCGGGTAGCTTTTGCATCATCTCCAGATCAAGTCTTGTAATTTTGTTGTTAGAGACGAGCAGCGTACGTAGCCGGCGCAGTGTGGGAAAGTTTTCCAGTCGTGGAATATCATTATCTGTCAAATCAAGAGTGTCATATTGGTCCCTCGTTATGGCCAAGTTTTCTATCGCTGGTATCTTGTTACCTAAAACATTAGCAAAAAGTATTTCAGTTGCCTCGTAGGTCAAGTTCTCGGTCTTTGACAGCATTTATAAACGACGCTGATTTTTCAATCAACTCGGATGTAATCCTCATTAAAGATTATTTTATTTATATTTGTGAGACGGTATATTCACATCTCAGGGGTTCAAGAGAGGTGGTGTAATCTATTGCGGCCCATCTTATCATATAAAAAGGTGTTGCCAAACAGTGTGCAAAAGGACATGTAAACAGACACTTTTTATTCTGGCCAAGGAATCTAATAAATGTTCCCTACTTAGCCCTCACAATATTTAACCCATTATTCCTCTAATACCCATCACGGGCGGATATTATATTGTTGCGTAGTGGGGATAGTACCACGGACTTTGTCAGGCGGGAAGAGACGAGAAGAGACGAGAAGAGAAGAGATGAGATGAGATGAGACGAGACGAGACGAGAATTTATTCAGTCAATCCAACGACCCATTTATAGTCTCACAAATAACATAATCATCAAATGGTAAAGATCTCATTATCCTTCATCGATTGTTCCGATTACCTCTTCTCCAAACTAAGGAACTATCTTCAAATACCCAACTAATCAGACTTCTACGTCACAATATTATATGAGATTATATAGTAGGATCATACCGCTAGTCTTCCGATATCAGCTCTTTTGATAATATTCTACTGTTGGGGACACGGGGAGGGCCTCTGTCTGGATTGGCATTGAGGGATGCTGACAAATTCGTTTCATTTGGATCAACAGCCCGTCGTGGATTCGTCTCGCCTGAATCGAGAGATTCTTGTGAATTCATCTCGCCCGAATCAAGAGACTCTTGTGAACTCATCTCGTCCGAGTCAACGTCGAGAGGTACTTGCGAATTCGCCTCGGCTCCATCAATGGTCCGATGCTTTAGATTTCCAATCCAAAAGGCCGAGAGACAATTGTTGGCCTGTAATAGCTGTTTCACCCCATAGAGCAAAGACTCGAGCACCCGGCGCATCGGCGGTAGCAAGTTGCGGTATTTTGGCAATCGTTGAGGTTTCAAGTGGTTGCACATAATCTGCAGGGAACGAGTTGCAAGCTGCAAGACTTTGAAAGTCTCCAGGATCAATGTTCGTGTGGAGATGAAAGAGCGCTGTAATATCGGCAAACACTCTTTGACAAATCTTTCGACAAAGATTCTGCCGTATTTCAGAATGGCTTCAGAGAAGCCAGTGTCAATCCCTGCTCTACTCATTTGAACCAACTTTTCAAATATCCGGGTGGCCTTTTCAATCGTAGGGGGATCAGTCAGTGCCGTCTTGGAAAGCGAGCTACACAGTACTCCGTGTAATGCTAGTTTCTTTTTCCACGCTGACAAGTTTGGGAGTTGCTCCAGAATGTGTTCAATAAAGCCAGCAACATCCGTGTGGATCACACTCAATTTTTCGCATATACTTACGGCTTCAGGAGTGGAGCATTCAGAAGAAAATATAAACTCTGTTCCGTGCGAAATGATCTCCTCTGACGTGGTCTTGCCGATGATTAGAATTTGCAGCAAGGAAACTATTGAATCGAACTGATCAACACCTTTGATAATCTTAGCGCAAACTTCAGGTAAATTTACATAACTTCGTCTCTGTAGCTCTCCGCATAGGATTACCAGCACATCTAGTCTTCCTACCACGGCCTCAATGACCTTTTCAATATCCTCGATTGACCAGGAAGAGAGATTGGTATTGGAGAATTCTTTGGAGAGGAACGCTTCGAATTTTGCAAAATACTTGCAATATACCAAAGCCGACAGCGGGATCGATGAAATCTTGATCGCTGTGGGCGGTCCGGAGACATGCTTGCAGGAAGTAAGTGTATGTACAAAGTCGTTGTCAAAGTCTTCACGCACCATTGCATTTTCCGCACGGCCACCAGATATCACAGTGGGAATGTCCATCTTTGATTGAGCCAAGAGGGCAAGCCGGGACAAACACTTGTTTTGAATCTCCTTGTCATCCTGATCCGCAAATGCATTAACAAGAACCCGTAGCCAATTGGAAAGAACAATTCCATGCAACTCGGAGTCGTCAGTCTTTACAGGACAACCAAGGAGCGCGTCGATATTGTCGAGCGAGCCATGGTGGGTCATCTTCTCGCTCCATTGCAGCAGATGGAACAGGTATGGCATGATAACTCTAGAGGCAGCTTGGGGAGAGTCGTGCCCGAAGGAAACGCCAATCAAAGCTTCATCAGCATCCAAATTATGCTCAGTTTTGTCAGAAGATTTCAGCTCAAAGATAAAGGCAGATTCGAAAATGTTCGATATTCGTCGACCAAGGCTGGCTATGATCATGGGGTCTGCTTCCGATAGGATGGAGGGCAACTCGGTGCAGATCACTTGGACTGATGGAGCATCGCAGTTGACCATGGAAAGAGAAAGTTCAAATAAGACAAGGAATGTCTCCAAGAATCGTTGATTTCCAATATGGCGAGGCGCCTGTGAACACGTAGCCTCCTCAGCCAGGTCTGGTGATGAACAGAATAGCACACCCGACATTGCAAGGACAGCTTGGGCGCCAAAAAGTCGTATATTTGAATCCAGGCTGCCAACTTGTTTGCGAAATATGATTAGCAAGTCGTTCCACGGTGAGGCGTCGCCATGTTGAGTTAGCGTATATACTGCCAGTCGGACCATGCACCTGTAATAGGTTCTTATTTGATCACTTTGAAGGCGATCGACATGGTCAAAGATTATCTTTAGCGTTGATTGATAACGATAGATTAGCTCGGAAGAATTCATGGCAATCTCTTCAAGCAGGCCCAATCCCCAACTGGAGCTCTTAGTGTCAGTAATGTAGCCAGCAAGCTCGGAAATGAGGTCGCGGGCATCATACTGACTGGCAGATTGGAATCCCTGCACCATCAAGAGACTGGCAATCTTTAATGATCCTTGCTGAACACAAGATCTGACGATCCTCATAACAAGAGGCAAATCGACCTTGTGCACCGTTTCCGAAAGTAGGAATTCAGCAGCAAGCCGGACGTTATCAATTTGACTAGCGTCTTTCAGGACCTGTAGCACGTGCTTTTCCTCCGAGGAGATTCGGAAAAGAAGCAAGTTGAACAAATAGAACACTGGGTTAGTCAAACTTTTACAATTTCGGAACGCCTCTAACGCGTACTTGTTTTGTATCAGACACCTAAAACAGTCGTCCAGAGCAATTTTTTGAAATCCTTCAGTCGTGCGAGCCCGTTTTGACTGCTCTTGGCGACAAACACTTTCTTCCAAACGATTCAGCTTTAAGTGAACTTGTAAATGTTCAAATACCTAGTCTTTAATACAAGAACCGCTCAAGATACACATTTGGCGGATTCGGTAGATCGACAGCATTTAATGAGGAATGAAAAGACTGAATAAAAGTCACCTAGACCAGTTCCAAGACATTGAAGTCCCCTATCGCGCCAACACCCCAAGAGATCGTCAGGAATGTCGATATTCGCCAGAAACCTGAATATCCTGGCTCTGTCTGGATCAATCCAAAGCTTTTCGCAAATCTCAATAGAATCCCGAAGATGTTGGTCCAATGTACAGTCACACAAACAAGCAAGATTCTCAACAATGTCCCACTTTGAATCTGATACTGACAGCACTTGCTGAATCTTGTCAAAGCTCTTTGGTGGGCCTAACAATCCAAGTCGCAATACTGTAGCATTGACTAGCTCTCTCGATTCTGAAATAGTGCCAAGAAATTCCAGCAAGCAGTCGCGTAAAGCATCTGGTGCATGCAACCCAATTGCATCGAGAAGAGATGGTTCGGAAATGAGCCACTTTTTTGGATTGGAGACAAGCCCAGCCCGCGCCGTTGTAATGGCAGCATCTACATTTGCCAGCTTTTTCGCCTGCTCTTGATATAACTGCAAAGAAGCAAAGCTTTCAGCAATAACTAACTCTGTATCGATGGACTTGCTCGTTCTCCTTCTCGGAGGCATGATTTATGCATTTTCTCTTTCTTGGGCATTCTGTTGGCGCGCCGTAACAAAGCTATTATAGACTTTTGTCACGTAGTGGAAAATTTATTATAAACTTGGACCACATAGTGGAAAGTTGTTATAGACTTGGGCCATGCGAAGGAGGGAGTATCACTGTCGCGTAGTGGGGGGATAATACCACGGCCCAGTTTAGACGAGAAGGGATGAGAAGAGAACTTATTCAGTCAATCCAACGACCCGTTTATAGTCTCCCAAATGGTAAAGATCTCATTATCCTTCATCGGTTGTCCTGATTATCCCTTCTCCATACTAGGGAACTATTCCCAAAAGCCATGCTAATCAGTTTTCTACGTCGCATCACGATCAAGTCACTTAATCTAGAATTACCACCAAGTTGGGCCGCGTAGTGAAAAAGTTATTATAGTCCTTTCCGGGTAATTGCCATCGACTTGGTCGCTTTTATTTCTAATGGGTGGATAGACTTACTGAAATAATGATAGCCAGATCAAGCCACACATTGCGTGTCTCCAACTTTCCATCAGACCTTTCACAGTCTCGACAAATCTCTCACCAATCAATCTCAAATTGATAAGGATTATTAATATTCCGAATAAGATCTAATTTGGGCAACCCTAGAATGTGGCTGATATTCATGAGGCTTGCTGTGCTTGGTCTTCTGGTTAGTGTCAAAAGTGTTTTCGGATCCGGTAGACTATTTGACTCGCCGCCCGGAGGCTTCCGTCGAATGGGCTCTCATTCTAGAGAGGTCGGGGATAGCCTTGACGACTTGTTGACTACTTTCCCTGTTAGAGGCTCATTTTCTGAACGTGATGAGACCGAAATGAGTGTCAATATTGACAGCTCATTCTCCGCAGAGGAGTCTGGGCAGCTAGGCAATGATAATCGCGCACAGTTCAGCCCTACTGAGCAGCGCACTCGCAACGGCGCCCGAGATTCTACCAAGCGTAAAGAAGAGAGTCCGCACTCGCACGTTAAGCCGATAGTGTGGAGTTCTGAAGAGAAATTGAGGCGCGAGGCGCTGGTTAACGCCCTGGGACAGGCTATGGGGAAATGTAGCAGCGTCGGAAAGTTTGAGACAATGTCACTAAAATCTTCGCTGGGCAAGAATTTGATTCCTACAGAGACGCTTCAAAAAGCAGCCAATAAGCTAGTGGATTTAGTGGCGCTGCAAGGAGATGGGGCTCTGCCTTCAAGGTTTTGTCAAGATATTGTCAAGAATCACCTGCTGCTCCTGGAGCTCTCCTCGTGGAACGAATATGTTTCAGGCAAGGAAGATGAGATTATCAAGACAACTTTGATTTCCCTGGTAGCCCAATATAACGTCAAATTAGATCCTGCCCTGGAATCCATGCTTGCAGATGAGACTATTATCAACTCCCCGTGGCAGGTCCGAAAGACTCTCGAGAGCTCAATATTTTCCGTCCTTTTACCTCCAGGTTATGGTAATATTCCTCGCTTCCTTGCTCGCTGCATCGGTCTTACCCATCCCACAATCTATCTAAACCGTCTCCTTGCCTCCATCGTGGTTGGTGCGCCAAGTGAATTGCTTGATTTCTTGCTCCAGGAGTACTTGCGAACCCATAAAATTGAAGACTTTGGTGACATTGATCGGATCCGTAATTCCATGAATGGGTTTATCAAAGAGCAACGTCGCATTAACGAGAGTCGTTTTGCAGTATTGAATCACGAAGACTCCCGTATGGATGTCTTGGTACCATAGCTTGGACACTTGATTCTATCGGCCAACATCAATTGCATTAATAAAACATTGTTCTAAAGGAATCGTGTTGCTATTTTTGTGCTTTCGTGCGTGGAGCAAAGAAATTGCAATGATTGGCCCCTTCGGTTCATGCAGAATGGTGAAAGACGACGACGCGCTCCCCTCGGAGTCACCGGCCGCATCCACCAACGTACCCATCCTCCTCCCCTCAGTAATGATAGTGGAAACGGTAGTGCTTCACTCCTTCTTTGGCGTGATGCTGTCACTCGTGGGTGGCGTGGGTAGCGTTTGTTGGGAAGTTGCCAGTTTCTGGGTGAAGGTTTGGCTCTAACCTTATCCTAATGTTTCAGGTGGCCTATAATGGGGTTATCACCCCGATTCAGGAGAGACGCGTATGGAGGGCACGGCTGGAGCAGGCAAATGACTATGACGAATGGGCAGCGGCAGCCTCAGAGCTGGACCGTTTGGGAGGCACTCTAGAGACTGAATGGTCTGATGTTGTAGGAAAGAATGAGTGGAAGAGGGATCCAAGATCTGGGGATTACGACTATGAACTAGTTCAGGCGCGGTTACAACAGCTCGAGAGTGCCCATGAAATGGGAGATGCTGCTGCCATTTCTTTTCTTCTCCGGACCAGTGCCATTGTGTATACCGCCTTACATATGTAGGTTTGATAAGAAATTTCGGCGGGATTGATGGTGCAAAAAACTTTCAGCACTGCAACATTGGGACGAAGCATTTGATTGAAGACTTTAATGTCGAGGTAGTGAACCTCCTAAACATTCTTGCCAGTCGAATTACTGCGGTAACCAATCCTGTCGAGTTGAAAGCCCAGATGGACTTTTTCAAAGATCTGCGACACTCACTGGGAAACACGGCGTTGCTGCTCTCTGGTGGCGCCTCCTTGGGTGTCTATCATATTGGAGTGCTCAAGGCGCTGTTTGAGAATGGGCTTCTTCCGAGGATTATTGCGGGGGCCTCTTCTGGCTCGATTATGGCTGCAATTGCCTGTTGTCATACTGATGAAGAGTTTCCCCGTCTGATGAAAATGGAAGGCATTAATACTCATTTGCTAGAGGAGGCTGTGCCTGAGGAGCAGCGAGGATCCTGGGTCTATCCATGGAGCAAAAAAATTGCTCGTCTAGTCAGCCATGGGGTCATATTTGATGGCAAAGTCTTGAAGAAGAGCCTTCGCCAGACCATAGGAGATATTACATTCCTGGAAGCATATCAAAAGACCAATCGTGTACTGAATATCGCAGTCAGCTCCACCTCAATGTACGATATGCCTCGACTGTTGAACTATATCACCTCACCTGATGTGCTCGTCTGGAGTGCAGTGGTGGCATCGTGTGCAGTGCCAGCCCTGTATGAGTCTGCACCGCTGTTGGCAAAAAACCGACGTGGCGACATTGTTCCGTGGAATGTCACGGGTGATCTTTGGTGTGATGGGTCGGTGGAGAATGATCTGCCAATGAACCGCCTGGCTGAGCTGTTCAATGTGAACCACTTTATTGTGAGTCAAGTTAATCCTCATATCTATCCCTTTGTGAAACATGCAGTCAGGGACACGACCTTTCGTTCCTTTAATCACAAGGTTATGTATCTGATCCGCTCTGAGCTAAAGTATCGTCTGGATCAAATATCGGGGCTGGGGATAATGCCCCGTGCCTGTCAAATGTTAAAGAGCGTTCTGAGTCAAAAATACTATGGCGACATTACTATTATCCCCAACCTGGCATGGGGAGATATTCTCCACATGTTTGTGGACCGTCCTCTGGATGCCATCCTCGAGTCTGTTCATCGAGGCGAGAAGGCTACCTGGCCAAGTACATTGCATAGTTGCTATAACCAGTAGGCATTTCCATGATCCGAAGTCATCTGCAGGCAGAATTAACTCTTGATGAGATTTTACTAACAATCCGTGATCGTCTGCTGGAGCTCTCTAGGGTGGATCCTACGAATGGCACCAAGGAAGCCATCGAGGAGCACTTTAACGATAGTGACGCCGACATTATGCTTGACCCCACTGTGGACATTAGAAGACATTTGTCCCCAGTGTTGTCTGTGAGGAGTCTGAGCAATGTGGGTAATCGGAGCACCCCGACCAATGCCGATGGAATTGATCAACGCCGAACCAAATCATTCACCCGTCTACCAGACCATGCTCGCAAAAGACGCACGCCCACTTCCTAAGACGACATGTAAATGAACTTTATTTATCCTTGAAACCTGTTACCATAAACACAAAGTCTATTGTGCAGTGAGGATGGAGGGAACGGATCTATTGTGTGTGAGTATATGTCATGGATCACAAATCCCATGAGTATAAAAAGCCACTACTACTACTCCTCGGTTAGTTATCAAAGCACAGACTTCTCAGCATTTATTACAAGCACGGCCCTCACAAATCTCATAGGCTCCTTGGTCATTATCGTACAAACTCAATGCTTGGGCACATATCAGAGACGACAAGCATCTTGCTCAATTTGTACCAAGTCTGCCTTGCTGACGTGCCGTTCTTCGTGGGTTTTGCGCACATCGCTTTGCCAAACTTGGCGGATGCGAAGCTCATTGAGGTGGGGCGGGGCAGTGCACCGTTTTCGGGTGCCCTCGTAGACATGCACAAGGACAGACGATGCATTTTCATCGGGAAGAATCTCACGAACGCGGATTGTCGTATGTGTGCGGCCGACGTCATAGAATTCAGTTTTGGATGCGGCCTTTAGGGCAGCATCGCGTGGCCAACGGTTATTGAAGCGATACGGCTTCAGAGTGTCGGGACGGACTATGGTGTTGTGATCCGCATCAAGCAGCACAAAGGTCCGCTTCCCATGAGACCCATAGGGACGATAATTGGTCAGATTGCGCCACTTGTCCTTTAGATCGATTTGCACCCGATGAGGATGGAACTTGTACTCATTGCATTTGAGGATATCGGCCCAGGCCATCCCGAAGCGCTCCACGCCCATCCGGAGGAACATGACCTCGGAGGGAGTCCATGGCAGACGGGGACGACGCTTCGTGGGACGATAGTTGGCGGCATTGATAATGATCGCGGGATCATCGTCTTTGCTGATCATTTTATGTAACATCTTACGGTCACATTCCTTGATACCGCGGGGACGACGTGCAGCCCCCGACTTTGTTTGTTTCTTTTGGGGACTGCTGCCATAAGAGCCGGATTTCGGGGCGTTGTGCTTTGAGGCGGATCGGGTAGAAGTTGACTTTGAGGCGGATCGTAAAGTTGTCTCAGACTCGCTCTCCTCACTGGAATCGGAGAACAATGCTTCCTCAGAGGTACTAGAGACTTCCAAGTCATCATCCGACGATCTAAATTCTACTCGTCTCTCTGGAGTTTTTGATGAGTGGGGCTTGACTGAATCACCACGACCCACCAATCGACCCAGCCAGGCTCCAAATGGAAGGCTACTTGGGGGAGTAGAAGTTAAAGGCGCAGTAGACACGGGAGAGCTACGGCGGTTAGTAGAGGCCTTGCCACGACGAGAGGTAACATTTCGACTAAGAGAGACATGTCGACTAGGAGAGACCTTTTGGTGGGGAGAAACACTCCGACGAGGAGAGACATTCCGGTGTGGAGAGGCCTTTCGGTTAGGTGAAAAATTCCGGTGGGGAGAGACATCCCGGCGTGAAGGAGACACAGAACGACGCGATTTCAATGTATCACTATTAGACGGGAACACTCCACGGCGAGGAGAGGAGACACGACGGGTACGACTACGTGTTGTGACGGCCATTAGGGTTCGGCCCCCGGCCCGCGCAAATTTAGGGTAAGTGGTGTGATTGGATGGCGTGTTGAGCGAGACAATTAATTGTGATGCCTGATGGACCGTTACAAACACGATTAGTTATCGAACAATGTATACTGAGGGACAGCTAGTCACCCAAACTGATGGCCAATATTCGCCCGCATTATTAAGAACCCAAAGTACTAGCCACCCGCATTGTTAAGAACCCAAAGTACTAGTCACCCACATTTTTTAGAACCCAAAGTACTAGTCACCCACATTGTTAATCACTTGTGCATTGGTCACTCGCACCACTGATCACTCACTACTCACTGTACTACGATGGACTAGTCACTCCTATTGATCAGTACCAGCTCTTTATACAGAGATTTAATGATTACTCACTAGACGTCGGATGGGTAATGATAGCTGACGCAGATATATGCCCAGTTGGTGGAAATTGAAGCGATATTCCTCAAACAGCATCTTGAATGCCCTTCTCCAAGATTCCCGATGATATGCTGCAAATTCATCCCGATGTTTCAGCATGTACTCCCGATAAAAGTCTGCCCAGTCTCCCTGGGGATTCAAGTCTTCAAAGCTCTGCTGGGCCTGGGAGAATCGCACATTATTCCGAGACCAGAAGGTGTGGTGGAAAATGTAATGGCCACGAACCAGCTCGGCATATTTCTGCACCTGCAATCCGTTATTAGGGATATGGACGACATACACGATGGGACGCGATATAGTGCTCAGTGGTCGGGGATATTCCGACGGGCAGAATGCGCACCTCTCGTAGCATCGAGTCAGGTGCCAGTCTCGTCCATCTCCGCAGTCCAATCATAAAAAACAACAATTCATTGTTCTTTTCACTTTGGCGGGATGTCGACCGTACGACACTATTGGAAGGGGCTAATCTGTAGGGAATGCGACGTACATCCCTGTTCAACCGTCGTTTTGCGACATTGAGCAGAAAGGAGGCTTTGGTTCGGACAGCGCCAAAGGACGAGGAGGGATTTGATGACCTCGACAATTACTTTGCTGCCAGTCCGCGTCGGCCCGAAACGCGCACCTGGAGTGTGGAGGACGTGGACGTTGATCGAGAAAATGTAATGACTGATGACGATAACGAAGTCACCTTCCGTCCCACAATGAAATTAGTAAAGAGCAGTTCGCCAAAATCAAAGAGTTCGCCAAGAGGAGGAGTGAGGAGTTCTCCAAGGATCAAAAGTTCGCTGCGGTCGGAATTGGGTTTGGAGGCGTCCATTCAAGGCGAACCGGACTATATGGAGGATATGATGCCCCAGGACCTGCCTGGACCTGCTACCGATAGCGAGCCTGAGCCGATAAGAGAAGAACCTCGAATTGTGGCTGCGAAAAAGAGGACGGTGAAGAAAAAGGCTCCCCGCAGAAACGAGGCTGTGATTTTATATGACGACAATGGACGGAAGAGTAAGAGACAAAAGATTGAACCTCTAAAGTATTGGAAAAATGAGCGCGTTGTGTATGGGAGGAGATTGTCCAGTCGCGTTCCAGTAATCGTAGACGTGGTGAGGGGAGGGGAAGATACACCCATCAAAGCCACAACCCGAGGCAGAAGTAGGGGGAGAAAGAGACAGACTACTGAGAAGCTGTCCACGGCGGGGTTCAAGTCCAAGGTGTCTGTGGAGGCCAAGATTATGGATTATGACAGTCATCGGGAGTGCGAGAAACGTAAGAAGATGGTTAATGGCTGATGTGTAGTGCTGGCTCTGGGTCCAGATCAGGTAGAAACGACAACGGTCAAAAATGAAGATTTCGCCATCCAGACAATATTCACAGAGGGAACCTTTTTGTCCTCGGGGATCCTTGAATTTCCCGCGGGCTCTTCAAAGCCTACCCGTAACTCTTCAAAACACGCGCTTGTACTGCACTCTATCGCTTTTAATCTGTAGGTGTTCTTTGTGGTGGAGGGGACGGTGGAAGTGACCATCCATGGGACCAGTTTTGTGGTGGGCACTGGCAGTCAGTTCATAGTACCGCGGGGCAATCAGTATTCAATGCGATCGGTATGGGATAAAACGAGTCGGTTGTTCTTTTGTCATTGTAAAGACACGGCTGAATAGTGAGTCAATTTGATTTTGTTATTATAAACACGTGCCATGTGAGTTGAACAACGTAGTGGAATGATTAGCTGGGCGGATACGTGGTGGCCAAGCATGGAATAAACGTGAAGAGAGCACTTTAACAATATCACCCGGTTTTGATGCAGTCGAAACTGAAATGCTTTTATTGAATTCCTGCGGCTGGCGCTACCAGGTCTACAACACTGTAGTAGGTTCCAAAGATCATGAGCACAAACCCAAACGCAACGCTAATGTAGGCAAGGACACGCTCAATGGGAGAGACGTGATACTTGTCCTGGAAACGCAGGAAGAACCCACCCGGGAAGATGAAGAGCAGCAGGGCCCCCGTAAATGCCACAAAGACATCGAGAATGTTAAGAACTCGTTCTTTAAACGTCAATGCGATAAAGGTGGGGAGAGCCACAAGCACAAATGTAATGATGAGTGATCGACTGGCTGAGTGGGGAGCACCGCCAGCAAAACGGATCAACGCTCCCTCAATGGTTCCACGCGCCGGATCGAGGAGAAGAGGATAGCTCAGAATCAACACGACAGCCACCAAAAGACTGCCCGCCTGATAAGCCCATTTGATCGGACCGCTCTTAGCAGTGCAGGCGCTCAAGACGAGTTGGGGCACAGTGGCACCAAAGTGCAGATAGCCACAGACAGCAACAAGCAAGTAGAATCCTAGGACGACACCAGACGAGGAAAGGGTTAGAGACATGCGTCGCTTCGGACTGGGATCGACCATGACGGGCACAACGGCCAAAAGAGTAAAGTGGTTCACAAAGGCAAAGAGCATCCCAGAGAATGTTCTGAAAAAGTCTCCAAAGGAAAAGGGAACAATCATGACCACATCAGGGGCAGTAGCACCAGTGGCCACGGCATAAAGGTAATCTGCCACAGTCAGCACCAGAATGTAGCCCATGCACACCATTCCAATCATTGCACCCTTTGCCAACGCACTCATATCACGCTGCGCAGCCAATGGGAAAATGAGCACAGCCGTCACGACCGTCACAATGAGCGGCAGAGAAGACCTGTACTCACTCAACGACGGAATTACCTCGCTGATGACATTGACAGTGAACTCTTGTGCCTTATCAATATAGAAAATCAGGCCACCAATGAGGAACAAGACTAATGAAATCATTGCTACCACCTCTCCAACCACTCCAAAGGCCATATTTCCCAGCGTAAAGTAGTCTCCCACGTCAAGATTCGCTGCCATGCGGGCCAGGAAGTGTAGAGTTGTTGTTGTAATGAAGGAAACAAACAACAGCACCCCCACTCCTCCAGCAATGCCCAGCTTGGACACTGCGTAGGGCAGTCTCAGAGCACCGGCTCCCACCGCACTCTTGCTGACGTTAAAGATACCCTGCGAAAGGGTCGTGGTGCGTTTCGCTTTGATTTCGTTGTGTCCTTTGTCGGCCATACAGAAGCTCGGCGGGGGTCTGGCCTTTTATATTTGAAAACGGCCAGGGCACATGACTCATTGGGGGGACGGACAGGTTTGATTGGGTGCCTGCATCAACAATGACTCATTGGCTGACGCGGCATAATTCTACAGGTCTGCTCTGTAAGGTAACCAGCACGTGCTTATATATATTCCGATGCAATTACAGTTGTCCTTGATTGCGTTTCAACTCGTCTCTCAATCGTGCCTAAATGCGTGAGGAAACGCTAATTACCAGCTGCTTACAATGATGCTGTTGAAGCGGTCATCCAATTGCTTCACCATCTTTTGCAAGTCTTCGTCTTCTCGACTATTCAACCGTTTCACCATCTTTTGCAAGTCTTCGTCTTCTCGGCTATCCAACCGTTTTGCTATCTTTCGCAAGTCTTCGTCTTCTCGACTATCCAATCGCTTCCCCATCTTTCGCAAGTCATTGTCTTTTCGAGTATTCAATTGCCTCGTCATCTTTTGAAAGTCGTCGTCTTTGTCCAGTATGGGTGTATCGAGTAGGTCCCCAAGAAGGGTCATTTCCTTCTCCTCGTGCTTGTCGGCAGAGAAGGAAATGTCTGCCAGCGCCTCGTCAATATGTCTCTGCAGGTCAAGCTCGTCAGGAGACATGATTTCTCTTTTTTATTTCTTTGTGGTTTTCTTTATTCGGCTCTATAGATACACAGAGTTCAAGAATGTTTCGATTTGCCCTTTTTCTTGACTCTTCCCTTCTTGGGAGTGCCGCTCTGCTCCGTGTCAACGTCTACTGGTTCTGAGACGTGGGCAAGCGGCATCTCCACTGTTCCGAGCACCGAGACCTGGCTGGTTTCATTCGTCAATTCTTCAATAGGCTCGCTTACTGCAATTTCTCTAATCCCTGCCAAGGTCGCATTTGTCACAGCCTCGGCTGTAAACACGGGAGATTTAGACACGATCGCATCCCCTCCCAGCTTAGAATCAACAAAATCTAGGTAGGCCTCGTAGTCAGACTGCAGGAAGAACGACGACGCCCCAGTTGCGACCCGAGCATAAAACATGAAGCGTCTAAAGTGCAGCATGTCATAGTATAGCTCCAACAACGGACGGTGTCCATACAAGCCTCCCCCAAGGTGTCTTAAAAATGTGAAAAAGTGTCCTGCTGCCACCAGCCTCTCTCGACATCCGTCATCAATATAGATCCAAGGTTCCAAATCGTTCAATCGAACCCGGTACTGTAGCGGAAATGGCTTCTCCATGGTGGCTCTCCCGCAAAGCGCGCAAAACTTGTGTGACTCTCCGGTACCGCTGCCAGTATTATGGCCAATACCGCTACTGGTGCTCATATTGGCCAGCAAGGCTTCGGGAAGGGACGAAACACTCGTGGTAAAATGGTTAACAAATCCGCGGAGTCGTTGCTCAGTCGGCGATGTCGTAGACTTGGCATCTTCATCAACTGGGTTAGGACTCTTCAAGGCAACCATCTGAACCTCTGCCGACTCGCTACTTCCTTGACTCGCCACTCGAAGATGGCCTTCATGGGCTGTCCTACTGGTGGGGATCTGTTCCACATAGCAAGTGTTCCTCAACATTGCAATGGCTATTCTCTTCACAAAGGGCTTTGGTTTAAACTCAAAATTCAGGCACGGCGCCACATCCGTCTCGCAAATCTTTTTCAAGTATGGATGAGACAACATTCCTTCGGCATCCAAAATGACGCATTTCTCCACAAACTTGGAGAATTCGGGCAAGTCTTCAGATGCAATTTTTTGTGAAATAATGTCCCAAATATCTCCTGCTGGACCATCGCACTTGCTTCTGGAATCAAACCTGTGTTTTGGTAATAAACATCCAAAGTAGTTGTTGTCCAACACTGTGGAAAGGTGTCTTTTGTCAAATTTTACTTCACAAATGCTCCCCAAAGGTGTGTCTTGACGCTCGCATGAGTGATCATTGGCAAACCTTCCCCGCAATTCATACAATTGTTGCTTCTCCAGCCGCAACTGTTCTTTTGTAACTTCCAACTCACCCTCCAGCTTCCGCCGGGCGATTTCAAGATGTGCTCTTGCCTTGGCCTCGGCTGCGACCATGCCATTGGCCTCTTCGAATAAAGCTTTTGTCAAGTCCATGATTTCCTCCGAAAGTTCCTGCCTGGTCCTTTTCAGCTCGGCATTCACCTCACTCTGTTCCCACAGTTTTTGTTGTAGCTCTTCAATCTTCTCTTTCAATGCTTTTACCTCTTCTTGAGCATGATCCTGTCGAGCAAACAGCTCCTCTGCAGCTGGTACCGTGTTTATTATGGAATCTTGGGTGCCGTCATGATAGTGGGGGCACGGCGGCTTGCCTTCAACAGAGGAAGCTTCACTTGTTGCCATTACCATGTGTAAAAGTAGACACAGAGAGTGGCCAAACTCGTCAGGGAACGCACCGTTGAGTCGATACCCTCAAATAGCAACCTTCTTTACTTGGAAACCGGCTGTCCCCTGAATGATTGGCTCTGTGGTATTCCAGCGTCCGGTGGTGGGCAGATTGGTCCGTCACGTTCTATGCACAGATGAGGAGATATGAGCCAAGAGATAATTCTTGATTATAGAGAAAGATGGAATATCTAATAAATACGCTCCCACAACAAGTGTGCAGAAATTTATCCTTGTCCCTAAGGTATTGAATGCCAAGAAACAGTCTAGTATGACACTGATTCGCCCATCTATGCATATAGCATAATCTAGCTGGCGGTATAGTTATATAATTGAAATTTATCGGGGGGTACAGAATGTTATGACAAAAAGCAGCGCCGCCCACCGATGGGTCCAGGGCATGACTATCAAGAATGCTATTTCTCTAGACGAAGTACTCTTAGCTTCCAAGACAGAACCTGGGAAGCTGCATGTGCTCAACTTTTGGGCATCTTGGGCCGAACCTTGTCTCCAAATGAACGAAATATTTGCTGCGCTAGCCGCTGCCCACCCCACTATCTCCTTCTGGGACGTAGATGCGGAAACCACAGCTGATATTTCACTTCATTTCATGGTCGAGGCTGTGCCTACCTTTGTATTTCTTCAGGAAGGCCAGGAAGTCCGTCGTATTAATGGTTCCAAAGCCGAGGAACTTGCCATGGCTATTGAAGCCATCTCTACTCCCCAAGACTTGGACACACATCTTTCCTCGTTGATTAACCGTCACAAAGTGATGCTTTTCATCAAGGGAACACCGACCGCTCCTCGCTGCGGCTTCACTCGCCAGCTGCTGAGCTTACTTGCCTCCCAACAAGTTGAATACGATTACTTTGACATTCTCGCCGATGAGACCGTCCGTCAGGGCCTGAAAGAGTACTCCAACTGGCCAACCTATCCACAAGTATATATCCGTGGGGAATTAGCTGGCGGTCTAGACATTGTCCAAGAGATGATTGAGTCGGGTACTTTTGCCGATACACTAAACGATTAATTCAATAAACCGTTTCATGGCCGGTGGAATACGCAAGGACCCCGCCATTGAGCGCTGGGCCATGATGCGTGACAATGCGCATTTGTACTTTAAGATGAGTCCACTGACAGTTGGTGTGGGGTTACTGACCTTGGTGGGGTTTCCGGTCGCTCTCTACTATGGGATTGCCATGGGAAATGTAATGTCAAATCTGTATACAGCCTCATTGTAGGAGTTTTCAATAAAGTACTTTCGCCGAGACGAGCCATTTAAACAATAAATCAAAGTTTTTTCCAGTTGTGGAAATACTATATCTAGGATCACCAAGGATTTCAATAAGGAGTCTGGTGATGAGCAAATCGGCGCTATTAAAGGCGCCTTTGATGAGAGTAGGTTGATGAGCGAACTGCTTTTATTGAAGCATAAGGCTCCTGTTGATGGGTGAACACACTTTTATTAAAGTATATGGCTTCTTTATAGGTAGCCATTCTTAATTTAACCAAACCGGACTGTGGAACCGCTATCTGAGTCGGACTCCCCAATGATTCGGGGATACTATTTAGCAGGCGCTTTATCTCTAACGTATTTTATACATCTCTCCTCATCAGCACTCAACTGGCCCTTTAGCACAGTGGTAGTTGCGACTCCCTAGTAAGGAGTAGGTCGAGAGTTCGATCCTCTCAAGGGCCTCTTTTTATTGGTTGTCAGGACTTCTATTTTTAACAGCGATTAGAGCGATTGGCTAATACATTGGAGTGCGTGCGCAATGATCGGCTTTATTTTCGCAGTTCTCGGCTTGGCAGCCGCCAAGTATGTTCCCGGTAGGACATAGACCTGCTAGCTAAAGTGTAGTTGTCTTACTTCACGGTATGGGTGACAGCAGCCAGAGTGATGGGTAAGAACCATGCGAATGAGTCTAAATATGCCGGTAGGATGATGGGGGTGAAGGGTGAGATTGAGAGCATTTATCCCGGCATATTTGTTCACTCCATACAAATTGGGGCCTCAGAGAACAAGGACCGGATTGCTTCCTTTTATGATGACCTCAACCGACAAGTTGATGAGATTTGCGAGCAGTTGGAATCAATCGAAGAGCTGAAGGACGGATTTGATGCAGTTGGGTTCTCTCAGGGGGGACAGATTCTCCGTGCATATGTTCAACGTTGCAACTCGCCGCCGGTAAGAAATCTCATAACCGTTGGAGCACAACATCAAGGTGTGATGGACTTGCCTGGCTGTGGTTCCGCTGTGCCAGTGCCAGATGCTCAACTTGCAAAAGTACTACAGTTGTCTGAGAGCATTAGTGACGGACAAGAGTGCTCCTGGTGGCAGAGGATGTTTAAGAAGAGCGTCTATTCGGATATTGTTCAGAACCGGATTGTCCAAGCTCAGTTCTTCAAGGATCCCGCACGTATTGAGGAGTACTTGACAAAGAGCCTCTTTCTCGCAGACATCAACAATGAGCGTCCAGTAAAAATTGAGGACTATGCCGAAAAGCTGGGTTCATTGGAAAACTTTGTCATGTTCAAATTTTCTGATGATCACCAAGTAGTCCCGAAGGAATCATCTGTAACTACACCCCAGTATTACTGATCGTTCTAGTGGTTTGGATACTTTGACGGAACCGAACACTTTGAACTACGCGAGCAGCCAATTTATACGGATGATTGGATTGGATTGCGCAAGTTGGATGAACAAGGCTCTCTGCATTTTTTGGTCATTGAGGGAGAGCATGTACACTTGGGTCCATTTTTAACATGTAGATGCAAATCCCCAGGGACTTTATCAAAAAACAGTTGGCCAATTGGCTCGGGCAATGAAAGAAATAAAGATCCAATAGGCTTCACTGTTCTAATTATAGAGTGGAGTAAAGGGGAGGCATTTCGTGACTGGTTGACTCTGATCATGAAGCAGCTTGTTGTGATACTCATCTGCACCTATTGTTTTGCAACCGTTTACAGCCTTCTTCCAGGTAGGATCTGCTAATGTCCCTACTCACCCGCAGTTGTCGTATGGCACGCTCTTGGATCCAATTGCTGTGAGGGATTGTATCATCAATGTGTCGGACTGACAGCTTGTAGCACCAAGGAATTCACCGACATGCTGAAGAAGCAGCTGCCGCAACTGGAAATCTTTTCGATTAGCACCGGCTCGAGCCCTGCAGACGATTCGTACAAATCCTATTTTGACAGCGCCGAGCGACAGGTATTAGGCCTTTGATTATTGACTGTAGGTCACTGAAGTTTGCCAGACTCTGCAGAACGAGCCATCTTTAAAAAACGGGTTCAATGCAATTGGATTGTCTCAAGGGGGTCTGCTTTTACGAGCGCTGATTGAAAAATGCCCCCAAGTAAAGGTTCATCGACTTATTACTTTCGGATCGCCATTGCAAGGAGTGGCAGCCTACCCGGGATGTGGTCCAGCCTCGACCTGGGCAAAATGGTCCCCAACTAGAATCATCAGATCTATGATGAATACGGCGAAAGAAAAGCTGATTCCGTGCTCGGTGATTAGTGGACTCATTGGTCGCTCAGTCTATTCGGCTAGAGCACAGGGCAATGTGATGCCTGCCCAGTATTTTAAGGATCCGACCCGGATGGATGAGTACTTAAAAACGAACAAGTTCCTGACGGACATTAACAATGAGCTCCCCGTATTCATAGCCCATGTACTAATGTTCTGAGTAGAGGAAGAATCCAAAGTACAAGGAAAACTTTAAGAAGCTCGACAAGTTTATCATCTACTCTTTCGAGAAGGAAGCGACAGTTTATCCTCAAGAATCCACGGCACCATATCTACGGCGGTGTGCTTACTTTGTAGAATTTTGGATACTTTGAGGGTAAAACAGTGTTGCCAATGAGGGAGACTCGTATTTACAAGGAAGATTGGATTGGCCTAAAGTCATTAGACCAGAGAAAGGCAATAGTTCAGATAAGACTACCAGGAGAGCATGTAGAAAGTTTGCGCTTTTACTGACTTTCTAGCTGGATATCAATGACAGTGTCGTTAGATCCCTAGTTCCGTATCTTGTAGATAAATAATCGGGCGTCGATTAGGATGGAACGATAGCAATAGAGTCACAGAACTGAGCCATATTTACATCGTTCTCGCTCAACCCAGAACAGTCGTGCGTACTCCAAGTCACACGGACGCGATTGTACACATTGAACCATTCAGGGTGATGATTCACACTCTCTGCCTTGATTGCAACTTGCGTCATAAAGCCAAAGGCCTGAACAAAATTGGCAAAGGTAAACTCTTTTGTTATGGCATCGCGAGTTGGGGAGGAAATGTCCCCCATTTTCCAAGCGCGTTTTAAGAGAGGAGCCAGAAGTGACTCTCGCTGAGCTTGGCTGAGTAGGGTTGGTGTCATGTCTTGCTGGGGTGGGTAGGCAGAATGGACCCTGCTTATAAGCAAGAGCTGTTTTTAGTAAAGGCGCCGTTATGGGGTAGCTACCTGGATTGCTAATCATAAGCGGATCTTGTTTAAAAAATCCACCAACAAGGCGCCTGTGGAATGCAAGAGTTCGTGAGAGAGAATATGTTTATGACCAACAATAAAGAGTCTTTACTACAAACTTTACAAAAATTTCAGCATTGCAGATAAGTTCACTTGAAGCCCTGCGTATTATAACTAGGCTTTACGCCTGCCTGTATCACTACACCTCCACATCCTTATGTGACGTAGAAGACTGATTAGTTGGGTACTTGAGGATAGTTCCCTAGTTTGGAGAAGGGATAACCAGAACAATCGATCAAGAATAATGAGATCTTTACCATTTGAGGATTATGTTATTTGTGAGACTATAAATGGGTCGTTGGGTTGACTGAATAAATTC
>MTSL01000213.1:113612-139776 GCA_002794465.1 Paramicrosporidium saccamoebae | reverse complement strand
CTCTTCTCGCCTGACAGTCCATACTATTTATCCCCACTACGCGACACCTATATCCGTATGTCTCAGCTTGGATCAGGCGTGTTAAATAGCATCCGCTCGTTATTGAAGAGTCCGACCCAGATATCCATGTGATCCTGTAATCCAGGGTATTGAGGATGGTAGTCTATATGCCACATACTCTAATAAAACTAGTTCGCTCATCGGCACTTGGTGTGATCAGTAGGCAATAAAGTCTCGCTGCTATTCATCATGCCGTCGACTATGGCCGGGGTACAAATGTCACAGGTGTCATCCAACTGGAAGGCTCTAGCCCCTCTGATCAAGACTGGGACCGCCATAGGAAAGAAAGGGACAGCAAACCATAGCATACAATCGAGGACAGAAGAGTTATGGTTCGATGTTGATGAGAAGACCCTGCGTCGGTCAGATATAGAGGTTAAGACGGCGGCGTCCCCTGCAACCCCCCTCTCCATTGCTGAGCTCTTTCCAAAGCCTGCCGCTTCTGCACATTCAGGCGAGGCTGGAAAGTATGTAGCTATGGACTGTGAGATGGTGGGGGTAGGGCCCGATGGTGTCCAAAGTGCACTTGCCCGCGTTTCTTTGGTAAACTACCACGGGGGCGTCCTCCTGGATCGCTATGTAAGACCTGTGGAGCGCATCACAGACTACCGCACCCACGTCAGCGGTATTGAGCCTCATCACATGAAGGATGCAACGACTTTGACAGACGTCCAGCAAGAGGTCTGGTCGCTTTTGCAAGGAAAGATTCTCGTTGGCCATAGTTTAAAGAATGACTTTCGGGTCCTGTTGTTGGAACATCCTAGGCGAATGACTCGAGACACATCCAAATACAGACCATTCCGCAGAATATCAAGGGGGAAAGCGCCAAGCCTGAAGAGACTAGCCAAGGAGATTTTGGGAATCGACTTTCAAAGTGGCTCTCATGATTCTGTTGATGACGCTCGAGTCACGATGCTCCTATATCGGGCAGAGAAGGATGAGTGGGAAAATTATTTGTTCAGAAATGAAGGCAAGGTTGCCAAAAAAGCAAGTCGCCAAAAGAAGAAAGATAAAGCTGCCAACTCCAAACTATTTTAATCGTAAAGTTTGTGTCTGTAGTAAATCTCCTTAATTGAGGGCATCTTGTGACGTAGAAGACTGATTAGTATGTCTTATGGAAATAGTTCTCTAGTTTGGAGAAGGGATAATCAGAATAATCGACGAAGGATAATGAGATCTATATCTTACCATTTGAGGATTATTACTATGCAACTCGGGAGACTATAAAAGGGCTATTGGATTAAAAATGAGCGAGTTCTCTTCTCGCCTGACAGTCCATACTATTTATCCCCACTACGCGACATCTGATTCAGTATATATACTAACTCTTGAAGTAGGCCTCCCCCAATAAAGAGTTTTTGGCCCGTATGAGGTTTATTCGTGTATTGATTGTGTGAGATTTATTTATGTGTTGGTCCGTGTGTGATCTACTAATGTATTGATCCATGTGAGATTTATTTATGTGTTGGCTCGTGTGAGATTTATTCATGTATTGATCCATGTGAGGTTTATTTCTGTATTGATCCGATATAGTTAACCAGTTATATTTTGCCTCCCAGAATCTAGTATACCGGAGACCATTAAGGCTAGTTCCTTTTTGTTGATTTTGTCATGGTCTAGAGTCTCAAGAAGACGTTTCATTACTCTCCCCGATTGTTCCTTGGCTGGATGTGTAATCTCCAAATCACGCAAGACCCCATTGATTGCATCAGATAGCTCAGCATGAGAATACGGTAGCGGTAGATATTCTTTCAAAATTGCCAATTCAAGCGTTTCGCGGTCTATAGCGTCCTGCAGCTTTAAACGCTGCTCATCGGAACGCCCCTCTTTTAATGCACGATATTCCTCGATGGCAGAGAGCCAGCGCTGGACACATTTTTGTAAAACTGCAACCTCAGAGGGACGGCCGCTCGAAAGCTTCTCCGACTTGACTATCTCTGCATAGACCTGTTTCAGTACAGATGCTCTGCCAGAATCTTTAGTTTTCAGTGCTGTTATCATATCTTTTTGCAATCGTGCTTTGAGTGTCAATGGGGCAGCATTACCACTCCTCGTAACAATGTTTCTCCTAATGGCCCTTAAAAGCATGATTAGCCCAAAATCATTTATTTAATTAGTGCTCCAGGAGATTGGATCCTGTGTTGGGAGCGGCTCCTTCTGGAAGCCAGGCGGAATTTCCTGTAGACTCGTACATAAGATGCCGCACCTTGGAAATAAACTGGGATTCGTCAAGATCTCCGAGTTGCATTGTGCCATTGGACACTGTGGGTGTTGGTCGTCCCAGGACTCCGTTCGACTGGCTATCGCTCCTCGACCGAGACCCAATCTGTCGCTTCAATGACTTTAATAGTGCCTGATGCTCGCGCCGGTGAAAGAGAGCTAACAAATCGATTTCTTTCTTTTGCCTTAGAAGTAACGCCGCGACCTCAGGATGGTCCTGTATCAATAGATCCAAATCCGCTTCGCTCAATTCGGATTTCTCTTGATTTTGCGAGTTGACGGAGGAGATTGTACTCTGTGCCTCCGAAACAATGTCAGTCGGCAGAGTCACGGCCGATCCACACGTTGGAACAGAAACTGGCGATGTAACACTCTCATTCATTTCGGCCCTGGCAGGAGCATTTGCTCGGGCCATCTCATACATGACAAGTGGGTCTTTGATAGTTTCTCTAATAGATGCTGCCACAATCTCGCCATCGGCAACTTGTAGCACATGTTCTTTGACCATTTCCTCCACAACGGCACCCACCGTGTCACGTTCGAAATCAAAGGGAAATTTAACCTCCTTGTTTGCACTCACATGTGACATGTTCAGTTTTAATCGCAGATTGACCGTGGGTAGATCCAGTGAGACAACTTCAACGATACAGTTAATCATTTTTACATCGCCAAGATCAATGTTGTCAGTACCATCAGTAGGTGTAGTGGGAAGCGAAGAAATGCTAGCATCCGCCGTTGTGATGTTCTTGCTATCTGCCTCAATCGCCATAAATTCATGACTTAATATTTCGTCCACTGTGGGTCTTCGAGTGGCATCCGAGTCAATGCAAAGTTCGATGAAATTTTTGACTTCGGGTTCAGTGACCTTGTTTAGGGCCAATGGCTTGATTCCCTGAGTTACTTTGCGATAGATTTGGGCGGCATTGTCACATTCTGAGTAGGGATAGTCTT
The DNA here is from genome assembly GCA_002794465.1 of Paramicrosporidium saccamoebae. Lineage (NCBI taxonomy): Eukaryota > Fungi > Rozellomycota > Paramicrosporidium > Paramicrosporidium saccamoebae. Next base: position 136,545 of record MTSL01000213.1, on the reverse strand, counting down.
TTGTGACCATTTCCAAGAGACACATGCCAAATGCATACACGTCGACTCTTTCGTCATAATTTTCTACGGAATAAGTACACGACGTCGTGTTACCATCATATAGCTCAGGCGCCATAAATTCGGGAGTCCCCAACACAGATGTCAGCATTTCACGATCCTTTAACACGGCCAGCCCAAAATCGCCCAATTTGGCCTGCCCATTATTTCCATTAATAAATACATTGTCGCATTTCAAGTCACGATGGATGATGGGTAAGGTTCGATTGTGTAAATATTGTAAGGCTCTCAAAATCTGCCTACACCAATTCTTTACAATTTTCAACTTCATTGCACCCTTTGTCTTTTGTAGATAATTCTTCAGTGTACCACTGGTCATCAGTTCAGTAATAAAAAAGACATCATAACTGCCCGCGTTATTGCGACGCACCCAGCTGTGGTAGAATTTGATGATATTCTCATTGTCCAGCTGCGTTAAAATTTGAATTTCCGAGAGGATTTTGGCAGCACTCTGCTCCGACAAATGGTCAACCTTAAGTTGGTTCCATGCCACCTCCATACCCTCTTCTCGGTCAAATGCCTTGTAAACCTCTTTGCTGGCACCTCGTCCTAAAAGCTCTCTACTTCTCTCAAAGCGGCCAGAAGGGTCTGTGTCAGCTGGAGGTGCGCAGCGGCCGTCATCCTCATTTGGGGATGCACCAAGTTCATCTTGCGGACTTTGCATGGATGCCCCCAGGTCACCCTGTGCACTGCTTACCATAGAGTGCTGGAAGCGCGCGTACACAACTGGTAAACGGATCCCGTAACTATTTATGTCCTATAATCGATTCTGTTTCTAATAATAAACAAGCCAGACTCTTTTGATTAGCGATAGCCCGGTTGGCCAAAGGCTCAGTTGTGAATTGAGTCCGAACCATCGGAACTATTTGAAATGTGCTTGTGAATGACCATCTTATCGCAATATTTCAAATTGCAATATTCCCTGTACAAATTAGTAGTGGCATGAGTGATTAACCATGATATAATAGACATTGTCACATAGGTAAAGAAGCCATACTTGAATGCTTTGAGTCGGCCTGCGGCAACATTAACATTTGTAACACTGCGAAAAACCTGTTAGAACTAGGGCAACGGCAGATGCAACTCCGCCAGTAAGTACGCCCGTGTACAGAGACCGCTGCGCACAGGGAATGCTTCCAAAGTTTTTCATTTCAGAAGGCAAATTGATGAATATCTCCTTAAGGGTGTTGATGTAGTCACTGGCCAAGGGTTTTCTGTCTCTGGCTTCCTGTACCACCTTGGACGGGCCAGCCGAGGTATCAAGCATTTGCAGAACCGACCTTGACTAACGTAACTATGAGGTTTGTTTGGTAAAGAGCCTTAGTCCCTGGTTTCGTAGTTCGGAATTTGCAATTTGTAAGCCGTAGTTCCTAGCCCATAGTCTGCCTATTTTCCCTCACAATAAATTCTCCGATTTCGGTTTCCTGGGTTCTGAACTCGTCCTTACGGCTCTCGATCTATGGACATGCTACATTTTCTGACAATAGTCCCTTTATTTAACCGGTCGAGTTTAGACAATCAGACACTTTTTGCTCTTTCCAGAGTTTCCAGACGCTTTGGCCTTTTTCGGATCAAGCGCGGCCAAGATTGCATTGACAAATACTTCTCGGATCCCCTCTCGAGTGAGAGCTGAACATTCAATATGGCTCACTGCACCAAGCTCTTTGGCCATCTTAAGTCCTTCGCTCTGCGATACAAAAGACTGATTACTTCCCGTCCCAGTGCTTGCTCCAGCAGGACGACGATCTACCTGGGTCCCAACAAGAATAAAGGGAATGCCCGGACTGTAGCGACGCAGCTCTGGGTACCACTTGTCGCGAATATTCTCCATTGAAGTCCGGTTGGTCACAGCATAGCAGAGCAGGAACACACTGGCGTTAGAATAGGAAAGAGGCCGAAGACGATCATAGTCTTCCTGTCCTACACACAGTGAGCGAATTGGGTGGGTCGCGTACCGGCAGTATCAAGGAGGTGGAGAGTAATTTTCTGGCCTCCAACTTCAACTGTGACAGCGTAGTTATCAAACACCTTTGCAATTAAGCTACTAACAAGACGAAAAGTTACCGTTGGAACATAGTCGCGGGGAAAATCCCCCTTTGCGTAGGATATTAGCAGGCAAGTCTAAACAAAACTGGTGAGTCGCACAGACCAACTAACCTTCCCAACAGCACCGTCGCCAATGACCACACACTTGACAGTATTAATATCGACAACACCGGGCATTGTAGACTGCTTTGAGGCTTGAGAGAGGCGTTCTAAAATATTACTACGCCTCGAGTCGGCTTTATTGGTCGGCCTCGAAAATCGCCCCTTACCAACAAAACAGCCAAACAGCCCTGTGCTGTACAGGCTGTGCAATTAGATAGCTTCTATGATCAAAGAGTGAATCAGCGCCATTTCCGTTTCAAATCTTTGCATCTGCCACACAAAAACGATAAGAGGTGGCGCACTGTTGTGACATGGCAACGGAAAAGATGTATTTGTACTCCGACTCATGGAACATGGTGCGCCATTTTGTCTTGGGATCTGTCCTACTTTGGATAACTGGCTACTGGATATTACGTTTGTCCAGCAACTCGGGGCTTTTACATTTATCTAACAACTCTGGATTTTTACGAGAAACGTTGCACCCCAGGGCTTTGTCCAGAACAGTGATGGTGAGTAGCGACAGAGACCAGCATGGAATCTCTACACTCACAACCGCTGTCAAGGTAAAGTTGAATGAATTTCGGAACACGTTAATGTCCAGTAAAGCTGAAGATTACAAGCGATATCTTCATCATGGCTATCGCGGATTTGTGCTACTTGTATCGCAAGCAGATGCGTTTCGCAAGGCAATCCCATATAACGAAATTATCTTGACGGCACTAATGACTGCTCTGGCTATTGGAGGCGCTCGAAAGAGTCTACGTAGATTCCGGACCGCCACAGAAATTCCTCAAGAGTATTTTCGAAATGGGAGGCGTCTGAGGGGATACTGCGTGGCCGTCAATGATAGTGATAACATTCGGTTTTACCACCCTAGCCTCCTCATGTTTGGGAAGCCTACAGTCTCTCGACAAAGTTCAATTATTGTACATGTTATTTATGTGTAGATTGGAAGTTTGAAACAATGAATGTACGATTAGCTGGGATTGATGCGCCCGAAATGGGGCATTTTGGAGGCAATCCCCAACCCTACTCAGAGGAAGCCAAGGCCTGGTTAGCCAAATACGTGAACGGTCGAAGAATTACACTCCAAGCGCATCGGCTGGATCAATATTCGCGACTTGTCGCGACAGTTGAGGTAAGACGAAATTTTTTCTTCACGCGAAATGTCTCTCTCGCAATGGTTCAGGCAGGATTCGCAACTGTTTATGACAGTGCCGGTGCGGAATACGGAGGCATCAAGGATCAACTTGTTGCTGCTGAGAAAATAGCACGGAAGAAAAGGATTGGTATGTGGCAGCAGAGTGGCTCGGAGTACATCAGTCCGGCCATTTACAAAAAACAGCTGCGCGCTGGCCTAGATGTTAAATAAAGCGACCAATGGCCGGTCATATTACAGCTTGTGACAATAACTTTACGCTTTACCAAAACGAACTGAATGACAATCTTCTTCAGGTAACCAAAGTTTCGCTTTTCATCGTAGATACAAGACTACTGAGGATATCCCAAAAGGATACTATAAAGCAGGGCGGGAAATTACTGGACTAGCACTGTCAGTTGCCGACGGTGACGGCCTCCGGCTATACCACCAACCCCTTCTGGCATGCTCGCCTCCAAATGTTCCTCGAGGTGAAATGGCCTCAAACACAATCAGAATTCGTCTAGCCGGAATCGATGCCCCAGAAATAGGTCACAATGGAAATCCCTCCCAGCCCTTTGCCGAAGAAGCCCGAGATTTCTTAGCAAACCTGGTGAAAAACAAGACTTTGGTCGTCAAGCTTCACTGTGTGGATCAGTACGATCGAGTTGTGGCATCCGTATATATTCGTCAGTTCTGGTTCTTCAAGAAGAATTTGTCACTGAGTTTGGTGGAGAAGGGCCTTGCGACTGTTTACAGAGCTCATGGCGCTCAGTATGGTGGGATTAAGAGTGTCCTAGAGAATGCCGAGGCCCGAGCAAAGTAAGCTTGATTGCCAATTTCTTTCGCCTAGGAAACAAAAAAAAGGGATGTGGTCCCAGTCGCACAGCTTTGTCAGCCCGGCAGAGTATAAACGCAATCTAAGAGACAAATCAGATTAATAAAATTCTATTTTGGGAGGTCTGACAATTCTAAAAATAAACCCGACACATCTACAATTCTGATTATTACCAAATCGGGAAGTGACGCACACTCTGTTTGGGCGGGCAGTTAGTAACCGTGAATGACGGTAGCCGCCCTAAGTGGCCAGATTGCACGACACTGGAAAGGCCTATTACGTAATAGTCGTCTTCAGGATGAACTCAAAAGACTATCAATCTCTGTGCTGTGGTTCGGAGTCTGTGCATTTTGCATGGCCATGGTTCAAATAAACGGAGACGCCCTTCACGCAAAGTTTGTCCGTCCATCTTTGATGAGTCTTGTGAATGTCGCCAAGAACAATGGAGAAGCTGAAGTACCGGCCGTTTTCGATGTTGCTTTCAAGACATTCCCAAAAATCCCCGGAGACAGCATTTTCAATCCTGATGTCTTCTTGCATTCTTTCATTGTGGTCTCTGTAATCGCAGCCTTGATCCACTGGCCACCGCTTACATTTATTGCTAGGCTGCGTCGATATTTCTGGCTGTTTGGATTTGGCTATTTCCTTCGAATGTGCACTCTCGCCGGCACGGTGCTTCCCCCTTCAAACCCGTTCTGTGTGCCACAGTCTCGGACCATACTGGAAACTATTGCAATGACACCGGCGTTACTGTTTGGGAGGGTGCACACTTGCACGGATAAGCTATTTTCTGGACATACCACGGTGGCCACATTGCTGTTCTGGAGTTGGGTTGACGCGAGAAAAATTGCGGGAGATGGCAAAATCTCATTTTGGCGCATATATGCTTTCACGCATTTTGTAGGAATGATAATTACGAGTATTCTTGGCTGGAACCATTATACAGTTGATATTGTACTGTCCGCAATGATCAATACCTTTACATACCACTGTTACACATTTGCAGTAGTTATCAAACAACAACAGCAAAAATCTAATATGATCACTGATGAGATTCAAGCACTTCCTAACCATGTCATCAATATCATTGCTTGGTGTGATGGTACTGACATTTCTCCCACTATGGAACCAGTGGAGCGTGAAGAAAATGCGGTCATGGAGAGAGTCTAGAATCATATAGTAAATATTAAGGATAGGAGGAGCACTAGCGAGGTTGAAAGCCACAATAATTGTGAGAATCATTTAAACATGAAGGATAGGGGTGCTGGCGAGGTTAAATTTGAAAGTCAAGATTCACTCCTAGTTCATCATCGTGTAAATATTGAGGATAGGAGGAGCACTAGCGAGGTTGAAAGTCAAGATCCATTCCTAGTTCATCATTGTGTAAATATTGAGGATAGGAACATTTCAAGATTGGAAGCCAAGATCCATTCCTAGTTTATCGTCGCGTAAATACTGAGGATAGGAGCATCCCAAGATTGGAAGCCAAGATTCTTTCCTGGTCCGTAGATGTACAACTATCTCAGGCTCCTCACGCCCGTACAATCTGCTAACTCTCACAACATTCCACCTTTTACTTAACTTAGAGTGAGAATAGTTTGCGGATCTGTTCGGCAGTGTCTTCAGGATTCTTAACAGCATGTCCCACGACGGAAGGGTGATTGAAAATTTCATAGTCATTTCCACCCTTTTCAGTCTTATCACCAAAGAAGTGTATCTCCTTAAAGCCTCCTGAGGCAATATGGCGAAGGCAATAAGTCTTGTCCCATCCTTGAGGGAACACATCAATAGAGATTTGTCCACCAATACTATATTGAAGACCATATCCAGCAAACTCCTTTCTATATGCCTCAACCATGGTTTCGCGAATCTTCTTCTCGTCGTCGAGCTTGGAGAAATCGAGGCGTTCAGCATAGGAACAGTTTCGGCCGATTGGGGATATGTTGACCATTCCGTTGCGAAGCTCAACAAATGTACCTCGCTTTACGGGGAGATCCAGATCGGCGATATAGCGAAGAGTCCAATTAATCAGCTTTTGGTATCTTTCCTCACCCATAAATCCGAGAAGACTCTCTTGGCCAATTAGTTCGCCCTTCTTGAAGGCCGTAGCGCCATTTTCGGAGAAACTAAAATCGAAAAGGGTTTTTGCGGCATCTTCGCCGAGTTGCTCCATTTGCTTGGCAAGGTCGCTACCACCAACATACCCAATAACGACCTTTTTCTTTAGATTGCGCAGAAGCTGGAGCATTTCAGGAGAGGCACATTTTCTGGATGGCGACAAAGTGCCGTCCACGTCAAATAGCACAAGGGTGTCCGGACGCTCTCTATCGACCCAATCCGCATTACTAGTCTTGGCGCTCTTTGGAGTGTGAGTCGGCGCGGGAGAGGCAACTTCGGGTGTCATTTCTTAATTAAACGAAATTCTGCTGGAATCAATACCACTTATTTAGACAATTTATAGCGCACTCCCATTGGTGGGTATTTGGGCTAAACAGGATGTCTCCGAGTCCAAATGTCCCTTTGGCCGAAATCTGGACTGGCCTGTTCGTTGCAATATCAAATATCCGTCATCATGTACTAAGAGAAAGGGAAATAGACGCAACTTCAAATGTGCAACTAAAGGACTTTCCTCGAATAACCGAAGATGTTGTTGAGATTGCAAAGATACTGCGGTCGGATGTGAATTCCAATGGACTGGAAGGTCCTTCCGTTGAGTATTTTATGAACAATGACATTGGTGGTACTCTGATGTCGCTAGCTCGCGAAGATATACCCAAGGGGGTATTCTCGCTGATGATAGGTTTTAACACGGCGCTTTTATCAACACTTCCGCCCGCGTTTTTCATCAATGACAGAACCTGTGCTCCCCTTAGGAGTCTGATCATCTCTCTTCACTCCATTGTAATGTGTGGAAAGTCTGAGCTTTTCGAGAGAATCATTCTCCTACTAGAACACGTGATAGCACAAGTTTGTCAATACCCAAATTTGAGACTTGTCATCATTCCCGATCAAACAACACGAGACGCGCTCTACTCAATGATCAGCATGCTAATTGACTTTGACGTAACTATGCCTGGATTACAGGAACTCACGGAAAAGGGCTTCGAATCTGGTCTAATTAGTGGCCCGGAGAGTGAAGATATTGTCGTTTCAGTGGTATTTTCACTGGTCAAAATCTTTTCCAGTGGGACAAACTTGCAGTTTAAAACTCATTTCGAATTTGTACAACGGTGTTTGGGTGCAGCAAAGAATGATTCAGCAGTGCCATCTTTGTTAATAACTGCCTATCGTGATAGCTTTGTGGACCGCATATTCACTGCTGCTTTGCAGGGAAGCTCGCCAAATGACGGTAGCCTTGAAGTCTTGCTGAGCATATTAACCGATCTCATCGAATCTAAACAATCTTTGGAGCTCTATATACCTCTACTTTCCAAATCAGTTCGTCTTTTAGAGCAAAAGCGTGGCGAAGAAAGCGAACGAATTCTTGTGTTGTATGGCTATGCATTTTCGTCACGGACATTGTTCAAATGTTTCCCCATGAGGAGCCCAAAGCAGTGGACTGAATCAATTACAATTCATAGAAAGAGGCTTGGGAGTTTACTATCGTTAGTTTCCAATCTTGGTCTGGCTGCTTACAGATCTCACAAGACCATATCTGACTTTTACAGAATCCATCTTTTAACCATTGAGAAATTGTTGGGCGAAGACTTGATTATTGAAGAGTCCGTCCCCGATATGCTGCCGCAGATTCGGGAGCAAAATCTGTGTTTGAACACTGAAAAAATAACAAAAGTCTCAACTCTGTTCGCCAAGATGAAATCCCAAATTGTGGATTTTTGGAACCGCAATCCAAGAGTAAATCTGTTCTTGCTCAGGTTTGCTATAGGCTGTTTTGCCTTCTTTGACGCAGGTATATTTTATGCAGAGCTGTCCGAAAATGATCCGAACAGCTTCATCTCAAGTCTTGTGAGGCTCATTGCCGATTGCCCAGAGGTGATCCCAGATGAAGGCATGTTAGAGGCAATGTTTGCGATCCATGTACAACACGATCCATTTGATCCTTTGAAGTGGGATTCATCACTTTTTGTAAAAGACTTGGTTGTGTATCGAACCGGAAATACGTATCTATTGGGACACCTTGTTATGCGTCTTGCATCCATAGTCCAAGTGAGGGCAACAAGAGAATCCACCTGTATCGTTTATGATTAATAAAAAAAAGTAAGCCCCAACTGTGTTTTCGTGTTCGTCCATGTTAAATCTTGGTCTTGCAGGAATAGCGACATCTCTAGCCGCCGCCTTGGTTATATACCATGCGTACTCTCTCAATCGACAGTTCTTCCCCGCCTGTGTCTACTTAATGAGGTCCAATGTCAGCATGATGGTACCTCTGGCCCCACACTTATCCTTGCAGGTTCTGGTCTGTTTTGCTCTGTATTGCATGCTCCTCGTCGCCTATATAACTAAGACTGCCTTGTTCGGAACATTGCGTCTAATTGAAACAGAAGTTTGCCCTTGTGCACGATTTGGCTTATCATATAGCACCTGCAAGAGTATGGATGGCTGACCATTTCAGAATCTTTCCTTGCGATGACAATCTTCCGAGATGAATTTGATTCTCGATTTGTCGTCATCTTCACCACCGTCCTTTTCATCAAAGCTTTCCATTGGGTTTCTCGAGATAGAGTTGACTATGTAAGAATCAATGACTCAGCCTTGCTAACATTAGATGGAACAGACTGCACAATTGCCGTCGATATTTCATATTAGGATGATGGCCTGCATTTCGCTTTTGGCACTAATCGACGGAATTGGACTCGTCCTGTGCATTCGAGACGTGCTGCATAATGGGCCTTCAATGGCTATCCTTTTTGGGAATGAAGTACCATCCATTCTATCACGATTTTTATTCGATCTAGTTCGCTTTGCTCATAATCTCCCTGGTCTCAATAATTGTACGATATTCACTGAACGCCGGAGACATCCATCGGGGAAATGCCTGGGAGCACCGATCGATATTCCTGTTCTATTATGACTTTTTCGTCGATTTGAGCAAACTCGTGGTCTATTCTACGTTTTTTGGGGTTGTCGTAATGTACTACGGAATTCCTCTTCACATCATTCGTGATTTATATCTGACAGTGAGATCCTTTGCTATGCGAGTGAAAGACATTATTCGATATCGCAAAGCCACTGCAAATATGAACGAGAAATATCCGGATGCTACAGAGGAGGAATTAGCAGAGACAGACCGAGTTTGTATTATTTGCAGAGAAGAAATGGTTGCGGCCAAAAAGCTCCCCTGTGGACATTTGTTCCATTTCCGTTGCCTCAGGAGTTGGCTGGAGCGTCAACAAGCCTGTCCTACTTGTCGCCGTCCCATACTAGATGACGCAGTTCCCACTCCAAGTCCTGTCCAAGCACAACCTGGGAACGATGACCAACAGAGAGCGATGGTGTGGCGAAATGGCCATTGGGAGCCGCTCAATGCTAATCTCGATATGCGCGAGCGTCCAGATGCTCCGGAAGATAATGGAGGGCCGGCTGTGGTTTTTCCAAACTTGCAACCACCTCCCATGGCTGGAAACGTGATTCCTGGCCCATTCGGAACAGTTCCAGTTATATTGATTCCTCCGGATCAAATTGCTGTCGTTCGTCCTCCTCGTCCTCCCCGCACCCCTGATTTTCGGCCCGCCAATATCGGTGATGAACACGACGTTCCCCGCAGACCTCATTCAGCATCTCCTAGTACTTCACCTCGCGATCATACCACAATTTCATCCAAGCCCATCTACATTCTTAAATCAGTAACCAGCCTTGTCTATCTTGATTATTTTAGGGACCGGGACAGCAGAACCCAATATACCTGGAGCCTTTAGGAGCAGAGTTTCCCGTTGTCTCGCCGGTTTTGTCAGAAGCGACGGATGATGAATTACTAGATGATGCAGAAATACCCCAGCTTAGAAGTTCAATTAGGAAAAGACTAAGTGCGGAACTTGCGACACTTTCGCAACTTCAAAATGAAATTGCAACACTTACAGAACGCCTGATAATCGCAGATTCGAGGCTTGAAGCCCTCGAAACGGAGGCAGGTATTATGGAATCATTCCCTAGCCTAGTTCCCCCATCTGGCCAAAACACGGGAAATTATGATGAGGGCGGTGAGTCAGATAAACAAGCTGGAAAGAGAAAAATTTAGTGAGCCTATCATCATAAATACGAGTTTACTTAGAAACAAAGTTACTCTTTCTACTCGCAACAGCCATCGCAGATGCATAATCTCCATCATGTGATATACTCAAGCAGATATCTATCGCATTGTGTAGAGTCTCGTGGACTGACGGGCATTTCCAATAAATTCTCAAAAATGGTCCAGCGGTACCCTGTGTACTTTTCAAGATAGAAAAATCGCGCCATTTGAGTCTATGCATAGGATGCATTGCTTTAAATATTGCCTCTTTTGCTGCAAACCTACAACATAAAACCCAGAGGCAGCAATAAAACCGACCAGAGATGTAAGAAACTTGGGAATGGCTCTTGTTGCATTCTTTGATTTCCTCTTCTGTAAATATCCGCCGCATGAAACGAGTAGTTCCCCATTTGGAAATGGCTTTGGCAATACGCGGGACGTGCACTATATCATTCCCCACTCCAACAATCATCCAAAAGATGCAAGTTCCGGGAATCGAACCCGGGTCTACCGCGTGGCAGGCGGCAATTATTCCACTAAACCAAACTTGCGATGCTTGCGTTCATAATAATGTATTAACTATTTTACGACAATCGTGCTAATAATGCACCTAATTCTTCCTCAGAGTACACGTGAAATCCTTTATCAGTCGAGATAGTTGCGACCTGGGCATTGGTTGCATCCATCTTGTCTTCCATGACCTGCTTTAGGATTTTAGCGGCAAGAAGCTCGGCCTCTGCGAGACTCATGTCCCGACGATAGTCATCTTGAAGCTGGGTCTGAGCAACTTCAGAAGCCGATCCAATCGCTTTCGCGGAATATTGCATTGATGTTCCGGATGGATCAGTAAAGTATAGCTGCGGGCCATTTTCATCAATACCGGCGATCAACAGAGCAACACCAAACGGGCGCGACATAATGGCACTATCTCCAGTGCCATTCTCACCAAAACGAAGGGCAAGGTCACAAACCGATTGAGTCAAGCTCTCAGTCCTCATGGGCTCGTTAAACACGAATCGATGGTGCTATTAATATTAGGCAAAGTGAACCGCCGTGTACTTGGGTCTCCACTCGAGCATGTTCCACCAACATACGTGCATCAGCTGTCAATCCGCTCACAGCACACCCAATGTGAGAGTCAACCTCGAATATTTTCTCAACACTGCTTGGCACGATGAGTGGGGAGGTGAGGCGCTTCTCCACTGCAAGCACTATACCATCCTTGGCCTGGATGCCGATTGCTGTGGAACCCAACTACCACAAGTTAGTCCCAATTACTCTATTACCTTAATGGCTTCAATGGCGTATTCTACTTGGAACAAGCGACCTTCTGGGGAAAAGGTATTCACACCACGGTCGTATTCAGCTCTGTTCTGGAACATATTGACTCTCTATACCCCAGCTGGCGTTTACATCTTTTCGAGCATATAATGGGGGACTGTACTATAAAATCTGAATCTGCAAGATACTTTATTTGGGAGGATTCTCCTGTCGCCGAGCATTACAAGCAACTATCTTCAGGTGTTTGCTCATTTGTGTATCGTCGTCGAAACGGACCTCTGCATTTTTCACGATAAACGTCCAAACGTCATCGAGATATCGGTAGTTGCTTAAATGACCCTACAGTATGAAGCTCCCTTCTCAATGCAGTGACACCTTAATAGTACACCTACCACGAACCATGGAATTCAAGGACTCTGTCATGACACGGTCGAACTGAAATAAGACCCTCATGGCTAACTGTGGTGTTATTTGTTGGTTTTGAATAAGTTCATCCAGTGCGTCTGTCAATGCTTGCCCAGGAGCACTCCTTCTGTACAACTCATAGTTCATAAGTAGTTAAGAAATCAATTGTCTACATTTTCTTTATTGCAGCAAAATAGTTGACGGCGGTAGAGGGAATAGCACGCCATTGGCCAAGAACAGGGATATACGCGATTCCTTGTACATCGCACAGTCGATATTCCGGCCCCATGCTTTTAACAATTTTTTCAAGTTTGTCAACCGATACAAACTTTTCTGGGTCGTGAGTACCCGGTGGGACCATCTTAAATATGCGCTCCGCCGCATATACGACCAATAGTCTTGACAACAAAGTAGAACTGATCGTTGACAAAAAAATCGTGCCTCCAAAATTCAATCTCGCCCCACAATTTTTCAAAAATTCTTCAGCATTGGCGACGTGCTCTAGCACTTCCGATGCAACGATCATGTCGTACCGATCGTCGCGACTTGTAGTTTCTATACTGCCGGTAATAAATTTCAACTTTAAAGACTCTCGCTTAATAACCTCGCTGCACGCATTCGAAGCAGCGACGATATTTTCATGACATGCGTCAATTCCAACAACATCCGCTTTAAGGCGAGACAATGGCTAAATATTAGAGCACTGCCTATAAATATTTTATACTAGCGCCAATATACCACCACCGGTGCCGACATCTAGAATTTTGGCATTCTCAAGGCTTCTGCCGTGACTTGACTGAAGAAAATTGATTCGGAGTGGGTTCATGGCACGGAGTAAGCGGAATTCATCGTCAGTCTCTGCCCATTTCGAGCTGAGTCTTCTAAACTTTCGCACTTCATTGTCGTCCACAGAAGAGAATGTTCTCCTGGTGATCCTTGCAAGTGTTGATAACATTTAGATGGTATGTCTCTGAGGCCCCTGTTCTCGTCTTATACTTGACCACAATGTATCAAGGTTCTAATCGCCCCTCAATGTATGACCTAGTCCGTCGGCGTCAAGCTAGTAGCTTAATGCAAGCTCTCTGCGCTGAAATCGAAAGGCAAGAGTTAGTTGTAAATAATTCGGGCCGGCTCCAATACCTACGCACCGGTTCAACGAAAAGGTTTCTTGTAGAGCTGCAATGTATTATTAAGCGAATGCACCACCCGTTCGATAATTCTGCCCTTAATATGTGCGTAATCGATGCTCTCTCTCCGGAAAAGAAAATTTTCACTGCACACGCACTAGCACATCCCGGAGAAAACAATCTGACCAGCACATTGTTCTGTGGAGCTCTTGAAAATTTGAAAAATTTAGACATTGTCATTATACATGGATTCGATCTTGTTGGCACAAGCCGAAATTTGTCAGCCGAAGATTTCTTGCGTAGTGTACTCCCACCCGAGTCGCACTTGTGGTGCGAAACATTATTTATTTTAATTCGAGCATTTTCAAGTAATTGGAACACTACACAGTCTCAACAGACTACACCCAAGTTAAGTCTACTAGAGGTGAATTTCCACTCCACCTCAAATTTATTTAACTTTCAAACTGGACCCGATTGGGCTCGTATATGAACATTTAGCATGTGCTGCCAAAGAGCATTTCTTCGAATATATCGCTGTTTGCAGTGCGACCACTGGCATTCCCACAAGTGCCTCGTATTTAATGTTTTAGGGGAATTGGTGGTCTCGGTGGATTCAATCTTTTTGGGTAATTTGTCCCTAAGAATCGTGCTTTGGCACAAAAGAACTTTGATTGTCTTTCGTAAGTTTATGTTTTCTTCTCGCAATTTTCGCAAGCGTTCTTTGTGTATGGCTTCAAGGGAAGCCCGTGAAGCCTTTTCGGCGCTCAGCACACTCTTTGTTGTTCCAACTAGGGCAAGATGCAGTGAATCGGTTTGAACGTACATGTCTTTCAGACCAGCCGATCCTGTCCGCGTACACTTGCAAATTTTGGTGCTAACGGCGTGATAAGGAAACTCGGCAGGAGTTCTCTTGAGTGTGGTAGGTATGATGATTGGCAATGGCTGCTTCCCATCTACCGCGTGCGCTGTTGTCAAGGTTGCTGCATTATTATATCTTGTGTCACCACCCGGGCTGCCGTAGGCAATTGAACGGGATGCAGATGCATGGGAGACTAAAGTTCGGTCAGAATTTTGCACTTGCCTCGGTCGTGCGGTTATCGGGTCTTTGCGTATTTCTGCTACGAGCTCAATTGGCTTCACCTTTGATTGTCCAAATTGAAAGGAATAGACTCCCGTGCTGCTCTTGGTCGTATTAACTATTTCCCGCCTAAGAAATACAGCATATGCAACGTGAGCCTTGCTCCGTATAATGATCATTATCGTTCCGTGTTCGTCTTGGAAGGAGTATGGCCCCAAAAAGAACATTAAAGTCCTGGCATCGGATAACGTTGATTCGGCACTAGACATGTCAATAACCTCTAAAATGAGTTCGAGATTGGTAAATATTAGTTACCTACAGAGCATTTAGGCAACTCGGTCATTATGTAGCGCCTCCTATCATCTTCCAATATTGCGCTGTCTTTGACAAGCCCGTACATCAACTCCCGAGTCATGTCAGTAAGACAAATGCTTTCTGAAAGTAGCATTTGAACAACCGTCTTCTTTCTGGGTTTCGAAATTGGGCTTCCTGGAGTCGCCCTGTCGCATAAGACAGCAGTGCCGTTTGATGTGTGTTGGTAGTTTTCTGTCATCACAACTGCATTGCGCTGAGCCACGTCAGAAGCATCGAAGAGAGGCTTGCGCTCGGGGGTTGGCTTGTTATTCTAAAGTACGACATTGAAAGGCAATAGCGTACTTCGGGGCTAAGAGTATTTTCGTTTTCTCTCTCGTGAATAGATCTGTAGGCGACATTCATCCTTACAGACAACAGGGGATGCTGGTCGACCATGTGTGCAAATGAATGTCGATTTTTGGAAATTGGTGCAAGATTTTTTGCACGGCAGCTAGTTATTTAAATTCACCCGAAGATAGCCGACATGCACTGATTGTCGTCAATCAAAATATTATCGCTACAACTTCGACTGGGAGCTGCAATCTTCTATTATTTATCAAACAACATCTTGGAAATTGTGTAAAACAGTACATGTCAAACTTCTTGACCTCAGGCTTCCGAACTCAATTTTAAATCCTGTAAAGGCCAGTCTTGGATTATTCCAGTATATTCACGAGGATTTTTGTGCAAAAAAATAGCCTCACAAGCAGCCCAGCCGATCATGATAGAGTTGTCGGAGCAATACTGTGGCAACGGCCGAACCGCCGTATATCCGTGCGTAGCGAGATCTTTTTCAAGCCTACACGAAGAAAGAACCTAGATTAAAATCGACTTACCTTGAAAATATAAAGTCGTTTCTAGCTACTCCACCACCGAAGACGACTTTTTTGCTTACTGAACATGTATCCTGTAAGTATTTAAGGGCTGTGGTTGCCCTATTAGACAAATGTTCAGAACATCGTGCCAAAAAACTGCCAGCGAGATCTGCTCGATGCGACTCGGTTTGCTTCTCCGGGTCTTTGTCCCAAGCGCTCTTTAGTGCAGTCTTTAATCCTGAAAATGAAAAATCTAACGACGCACACAGTCTATTGGATCTAACACTGGGAAGTATGCCATGTGCACCCTCATTCCCAGATAACGCAGCCTTCACTAGCAAAGATGCAGGCCCGTCGATCTGATCATAGGGTAGGCCAAGAATTCTCGCAGCTTTGTCCACAGCTTCTCCAACACTGTCATCAAGAGTAGATCCCAACTGGACATAGTCACCGAACTCTCTTGCAAGGATTAACAGGGTGTGTCCGCCACTTATTAGCAAACAAAGAAAGGGAAATTGTATGTCCCGATGCATACGGGCAATTAAAGCATGTCCCTCCTACGTTCTTTTAGATACTAAGACACTTTACCATGTGATGAATGGGATAGAACGGTTTATCGTAGAGCGTTGACAGCAGACGACCAGCTTCAAATCCAACAGTCAAGCTACCAGCGATTCCAGGACCTCTAGTTGCTGCAAATACATCTATATCCGCTAGATTCAGTTTTGCCTGTGACAGAGCACTCTTGATAACCTGTGGCAAAATTTTCCTATGTTCTTGTGAGGCTAGGTGTGGGACTATGCCTTGATTTTTCGCATGTATGCTGTACTGATGTATATTCACCTCTGATAGTATATTTCTATCGCTGTCCATGACAGATACAGCAGTATCATCACAGCTAGTTTCAATCGCTAAAACTCGAAAAGGACGGCCCAGAGAACGAATGGCTTTGGCAACCGACATTTCCTTCAACCGCGGTTGAGGCTTTACTAGATTTGCGCTTTATATTATCAGAAAATTACTATGACTCTAATTCAGGCATGATGGCAGAAACTACAGATAGGCCTTCATGGCTCTTGTATTCGTCGAGGAGGACGTGGACACTGCCTGAAGCAACCTGACAAGGCAGTCTCGACGGTTCCGACGTAGGCCGGAAATTTGCCATTACGGATGCGACAGATACAGCATCCTCGCCAGCTTGGGAGCGTTGAGCATTATCGTGTTTCAGTCTTTGTAATTGGGTATTAAGAGCCTGCTGCTGCTTGACAGTCATTCTGAGGTAATGCTGAATTCTTCCAGTTTCAGCTACAAAGTCATCTAGGGAGCTGCATAGATTGTCGGCAACAAGTTTCTGTACAAGTAACTCGGCCTCAATGACCGGAGCAAACCCGATCGGAGACATGTTTTCACGATTCAATTGCACCAGGAAAATCTGTTCCAAAGACGAAAGACAAATACTGATAGGGAGCTCATCAAATAACCGAGAATCAATGGGCCTGTTAAGGAATTTGGCCTTTTTGTCACGAATGGCCTCCATAAATTCAGGTTTCAGTCGTAGCGCCTTCAGGCAAGGCGGACCTTGTACAGAACGAGCCTGATCATAAATGAGGACTATGGAGTTTGGGATAGTGGACTGAAAATTGAATTGAGCCTCAAGGAGAGACTGGCTCAGGAAAGAATCGAACGAGCACGATTGATACCAGCCTACAGTATTGTTATCCACATTGACATCTCGCAGAGTCTTAATCATTTCTAGCTGATACTCTTCTTGCTCAACTTCTTCCTGGATGTTCAAAGCAAATGGAAACGTATCAGTAAGATCAAGGCACTGGCCATCTTCCATTCCGAGAAGTTGTCCAGAGGCAGGGCTGGGAGAGACTTCTCTGGCATGCTGGAGTATCTTGAGCAGGGTCTACCAATAAAAATATGACAGCACGAGAGATACCTGCAGGTTAATTCTAACAGAACTCAAAGTTGTGACTTCAGCAGTAGGAGGTACTTGCGTCATTTTCTCGACACGGAGAGCCAGGGCTAAGGGCAGAGCGTCTATTGGCCTTTGAATGAAAATAGGCCAATTCCTTTGCGAAGTCTTCCATGATGCAGACGTGGTTTTGATTGGAGGCAGGGAGGTTAGCGATGAGGTCACAGAGGCGGTAGCCAGGACTTCAGACTGCAGCATATGTCCTGGAGCCACCTTGCCAGATTTAAATACTTTTCGAACACACTTTAAAACTGATTGGCACGTCTACAATCTTAGAGCAAAGAATGACAATGAGACTATGTTGAACGAAGACGATTTTAAGGAGCTCGCACACAAGGGCTTAGAGGCGAGCTCCGAGGAGGGCGAAGATTCGTCTGCGGATGAGGATCAAGGGAGTATTCCGGGTTCCCCATTCATTTTATTCAAACTTTCCAAAAACGGACCAACGTATTACATATATAAGGCTATTGTATTGCAGCGTCGCGAGCTCTTAGATAGGAGCTTCAACGTCATGCTCAATATTGATGATCTTGGGTTACGAATTTCCAAACTTGCCCCCTCAAAGTGGGCGATTGTTTTGGTGCGGTCTGGCCGGGTGGCTGCAGGCATATTTGAAAACACCAAGGGAGGGCTACTTGTTAGTAAAACGTTTAAACGATATACTACACGTCGCAAGCAAGGAGGCTCTCAACTATCGCGCGATTCAGCCAACGGGGGGAAAATCAAGTCTGCAGGCGCAGCTATCCGTCGTATGAACGAAGCACATTTGGTTGAAGATGTACAGGGATTATTGAAGCATTGGAGCGGCCACCTTTCCGAATGCTCGTTAATTTTCTGGAATCCTACAACTGCTGGCAGGCTGTGCTTGTTCGCGGAATCTCACAATGGCTTTACTCAAGATGACCCTCGCCTCCGAAGTTTTCCATTTACCACCTATAAACCTTCCTTGGAAGAGCTGAATAGGTGTTACAACCTACTATCACAGGTTTCCATCATGCCACCAGAGCACAAGTGAGTGGAGAGACATAGTGAAGGATTTTCAAGACTATTTAATGCGATAGACATTACCATTCCTAAATAAGATTTTGGGAATTAACCAAGATCTAGTAGATTTATATATAATGCAATTGCTAGTAAAGCGTTCGGTGCACTTTCGCAGCTCCGAATCCTGCCTTATTCCCTGGACTTTGCAGGGGTCTCTGAAAACCAATGACCGTTGAACAACATTTCTTTGTGCAGTTTCAGGACGGCGAGGGCATTTCCGCCGGCAAACCGGTTAGTATTCCCGCCGGCAGCACTCCTCAGCAGCTCGAAGCTCTCGTTAATCAGTTTCTCGGTCATGTATTTGATTTGTCCTGGTGTATCATTTTCATAGGACGAACCCTTACCCTACTCTTTTTTTGTGCAGGACACGGAGATCGTCACCAGCCTAGAGCAGGATATCCTCTCTTCCAAAAATATTAGCAAAGAGGGTATTTTGAGCGTCGTTTATCAGCCACAAGCCGTATTCCGGGTCAAGGCTGTCAGCCGCTGCACATCTACTCTTGCTGGCCACGAAGATGCTATTCTGTGCGTTTCCTTTAGCCCTGATGGACGAAGACTAGCTACGGGATCTGGTGATAAGACTGTTCGTCTTTGGGATTTATCGACCGAAACACCTTGGAAACTGGGTTCCGTACACACTGGCTGGGTGCTCTGCTTATCCTGGTCACCTGATGGAAAGCTGTTGGCCTCGGGAAGTATGGACAATACAGTTTGTGTTTGGGATGCGAAAACCGGTGGTTTGGTTTGCAGACTTGCAGGCCATCGACAATGGATTACAAGCTTGTCCTGGGAACCGCTGCATCTATCGGCTCCCAGCGTTCTTTTGGCCAGTTCGTCAAAAGACGGCACCGTGAAGGTATGGGATGTGTTTAGAAAGACTTGCACTATGACACTATCTCAGCACACTGACGCTGTTACATGTGTTAAGTGGGGAGGGGATGGAACCATTTATTCAGCGTCTCGCGACAGGACTATTCGCATGTGGCATTCCGATGGACGACTTAAGGGACAGCTTCTTGGCCACGCTCATTGGATTAACACTTTGGCATTGAGTACCGACCATGTCCTCCGGACTGGGGCCTTTGACCACAATGGAGAGATTTCGTCCCCATCGGATGTACAATATTCAGCAAAACTGCGCTATGATGCCGCTGTCGGCACACAAGGGGAGCGCTTGATTTCCGGGTCGGATGATTTCACCTTGTTTTTATGGAATCCCTCGATCAGTAACAAGCCTGTTGCACGGCTCACTGGGCACCAGGCGCTAGTTAACCATGTGTCATTCTCTCCCGATGGCCGCTATCTGGCTAGTGCATCTTTTGACAAATCCGTAAAGCTTTGGAACGGGGTTACTGGGCAATTTCTCTCTTCCCTTCGAGGACATGTAGGACGTGCATACCAGGTTGCCTGGTCAGCAGATTCTCGACTGTTGATGAGCAGCAGTCAGGACAGTACGCTAAAAGTATGGGATGTTCGCACAAGAACCCTAAAGCAAGATCTCCCTGGCCACGCAGACGAAGTTTATGCAGTGGACTGGAGTCCCATTGGAGATCGAGGTGCTTCAGGCGGAAAAGACAAGTTGCTGAAACTTTGGCGTCAATGAGATTGTGCATGACATTATGTATCCACTTCTCACTGGCGACCCCGATTTAGTGTTTAGAGGGGCCATTTATAAATGAAATGTGTTTTAATAAAGCGGCTGTTGATGAGCAAACATTTTTTATTAAAGTATATGGCTCCTTTGTCGCGTAGTTGGGATAAATAGTATGGACTGTCAGGCGGGAAAGGGAGGGGGGTTTGTTTACTGCTAATCCTAGAATAGTATAGATACACATCACATCTCACTGTCCTCAAATACCCAGCAAAGCGATCCACTCTAGCACACAAATACCCACCTAATCAACCCTCTACGTCACATAGCCAACTAATCAATCCTCTACGTCACAATGTGATCAAATTGGACTGCGGGGGCCGCTATCAGGGCCGGTTTCACCAATGACATGCAGATGTTGTTTAACGGGGAACTTTTTCACGCAAGTTTCAACAGATAGTTTTTAGATTAAAATGCTTGATCAATTACTTATTTATAGTTAGCGTCTCTTGGTAGAGCGAGAATTGTTGCGTGGAGGAGGAGCTACACGTTTTCGGGATCCTTCACGACGTTCGTCTTCCATTCGAGCCTCCTCCTCAAGTTCATCCCAATCGGGAGCCTCCTCCTCCTCATCATCATCTTCGTCTTCAGTCTCATCTTCAGTTGCCTCTTCTTCGCTTTCAGACTCTTCATATTCTTCTTCATCCTCATCGCTTTCGCTTTCAGCCTCCTCTTCATCTGGCTCGAATTCACTAGATCCCACATCGTCATCATCGCTGGCACCCGCAGCTTCGTCTGGCTGCAAATATGTCCATCCCCCCATTTCATAGAATCCTGAAGGATCTTCATTCACAGTTTTCATAATGTTGGCCCAATTAAAGTTGACTTTGCTCTCAACAAAGTAGACATCCACGGAATCTAGCCATTCCTTCACTGCTTCCAGTTGTGTCATGGGAATAGAGTTTACATGGACAGGTGGAAGGTTGTGATCTTTCATTACCATCACAAGATCAAAGTTCTTCAACCCAAAGACGACTCTTTCTAAAAAGGCAACCTCGACTTCTGTCAATGTCACGGTAAGGAAGGGAGGCTCAATCAAATGAACAAGACAGTCGGTTGTGGGCTGCAAGAGTACATTCTGGCGAGATGGGACTCCAGAAAATCCCAAGTCACGGAAAGGCACGTCCACCTCAAGGGTTCCACGACTAGCTTCCACTACCTTTTCGGCAAAATTACGGAATTCATCGTTGGCTTCGGATCGACGACGTCTTTCCTCTTGTTCCTGGGCAATCTCGTCTTCATCGCCAAATCGCATCTTTGTTCTTCTGCCACTGGTCTCATCTACCACGGATTCTAGTGCTTCGCGATAGAATTGAATGTCGCGAGTTTTCTTCTTTCCAACCATAATGGGATGATGCAAATGTAAATGGACAATAACGATGGTTTCGTGATCGCAGGGTTGGAAGAAAAAGTGTTTCACATTTGAGAACAAGACGTCGATTCTCACGTCGCTCTTAAGCTGGGATCGGTAGCGCAAGCCATTAGTATGAATTTCAACATCACCAGGCAATCGCTTTCCATCAAGACCAGGACGAATATAAACATCGCTAAGGCGAGAGGGTCTTTTTCCAGAGACCTCAATTAGCTGTCCCTGTTCAACTAAATCGGCACGCTCCTTACGGGCTGCTTCTCTGTCCGCAACGGCCTTTTTCAAGTCCTGGATATCCTTGAATACTTCCTGGGCACGATAGGCGTCTGCGGTGCGCAGTGTAATGCCTCGCACAAAATGGGCTGTGGGATCCTCAAAGGTTGGGGTATTCTCCTTTTTTCCAAAGGGTCTACCAGGTGAATTGAAATTGATTCGAAGATAGGAAAAGTCGCCTTCATCATTCTTGGTGACGTTTTTGATCGTATTAATGTGGAATGGAACAGCCATCCCATTAATAGGCAGAAAGACGGTCTCTGCACGCTTATCGACCAATACTTTGAGAGAGCCACCGGATCCTAAATCTTTTGGTAGCATAGTGTCCTTGCGATAGCTTTCAAATTTGAGTACCTCGGTCTTTTTAGTGCTTCCCTCCGCGCCTTCTGAAGATGCGTATTTCTCAAGGGCCTCTTTAATTCTCAACTGCCCCAA
The DNA here is from genome assembly GCA_002794465.1 of Paramicrosporidium saccamoebae. Classification (NCBI taxonomy): domain Eukaryota; kingdom Fungi; phylum Rozellomycota; genus Paramicrosporidium; species Paramicrosporidium saccamoebae. The sequence goes on along the minus strand of MTSL01000213.1, from coordinate 114,364 downwards.
TTCTTTCTGATGCTCACGCCTTTTCTTTTCAGAACTTTCATCACGAGCACCGCCAGCTTGACTGCGCAGACGGGTTTTGATCAGTGGAGTTCCCGCTGGAGCAGCCACCGGGCGACGGTCCTTTAAAGAATATGACAATTCTTTCAAGCTGGTGAGACCAGTGGTTAAAATGGATGCTGGCATTTCGCTTGACACAACCTCAACCGTATCTGCGGCCATCAAGGAGTATAATCCCGAGTCACCCTTCACATCTTGGACACCAACAATGAGATTAAAGATCATTCCTGGCTGAATTATGCGGTTGCAGCGAGAGCTGATGAGATATTCAGGTGCTCTGAATTCGAGCCCTATGCCAAATCCAAAATTAGCGGTCAGACCCCCTTCCAGATCTGGACGGCGATCACGCACATAGTTTAGTCCAGCTTGGTATACATCACTAATGACAGCACCTGGGGTCAGCTTTGTAACTAGGAACTGCTGGAGAGTGTGCAGAAAGTTCAAGGTCTCTTCTTGTCCAGATGAAGGATTGATTAGAAAGGTGCGAGAGATATTAGCGCAGTATGCCCGGTATCTCAGACCCACTGAGCAGATGATGGGACCACCCTTTACACACAATGGATCGTCTGTGCTCAGCGCACTGGGCTTTAGGGAAAATACCCCTCCACTTTGAATGATCGGAGGATAGCAGACATCCACATATTCAAGATTCACGTGAGAGTCAATCTTGTTGCGCAAGCGCCCAAGATGATTAG
>MTSL01000213.1:90256-113412 GCA_002794465.1 Paramicrosporidium saccamoebae | reverse complement strand
GCTGAATGGATATTCTCAAGTTCTTGAGGGTCTTTAATCGCAAGGGCAGACCCGATATCAGCTGTAACATCCACACTTTCATGTGCACGTCCCTGTACAAATGATTTCCATTCTCCGATCATCATGCCCTCATTCTTATCCTTGGAGATGACCCCAAGCCTAATTGTCGTTGGACCCCCACTGGAGGCATCTTCAATAATTTTCCAAAGTTTCTCAAAGCACTCGGAACCACGTCCGGCCTCTTTGTCCCGTTTCAATACAATAACGTCGTCATTTGAAGATACCAGAGCATCCAAGATGGCACCTTTGCGCTGGCTTGTCAGAAATACAACTTGCTTTCGAGTAATGATCAGGCTGGTTTCAGGGAATTCATAGCCAAGAAGCCAAGAAAACATGGCGGTTGTTTTTTGATACACTGTAAAGTCGCTGGGGGCTCCCAAGTTTAGCATTACTGCGTCGCATTTCCCTAGACCGTCCTCATTTGCAGAACAAGTTTTCCAGACGGCTCGGAATCGCTGAAGACGCGCCTGAAAGGTAGCCACATCCAAAGGGACTGCTGCAGTCATTTAGCAAGGACCCGCCAAGGGACTACAAGGGGTGCTACCGTTATAACGGAAAAGCAAAACTATTCTATGTGAGATACCAAATACTGCGTGGAGGAGGAGGTATATCACGGTGTCGATGTACTATGGTTATGGGTAACAGGGAATTGTCAGTTGGTATGGACTCGCCGGCATAGTGTCCAAACATTGGAGAGTCGATATTTTCAACCATTAGATAAATACCTAGCATCCAGCTAAACATCCTACCACTTCACACCAGATACATGCTTAAAAATTCTATTTAGCTTCTACTTGGGATCTTCAGAAGGCTCGGGCGGTTCCAGTGGCTTAAGTTTTTCAGAGCGCTCGGGTTCCACGATAGGAGGAAGAATAAATCCTTTCTGTTCCACAATTGCAAATCCTGGAGGTAAAAGGCCCTTAACTTCTCCTAGTTCGGGTACGCGCTGATAGGTTATATTGTTGTTGAGACGAACAAATGTACTCCGTAATTCCTCTACCTCTGGTAATTGATCTTTTGCCATTTTCTTATAAGGAGCCCAGTCAGAACTAGCACATTTCAGTAATTGATTATGAGCTAGAGTCATTGCTGCAACAGCGACACCGTTCTCTCCTTCTTCGTGTTTCACAGAACCAAAGCGTTTTAGGACAGCCGCTTCGGCCAATCGACTGCCGTCTTCGATGTAGGACTTGAAAGTGTCCGCAAGCTCAGAAGAATCACGCTTGTTTGCAAGTCTCACCAAGCTGATGCACTCATCAAAACTGCTGATTACGGCTGAACCGACTTTGATTAGAGTAGCTGGCGACATTCCACGGCGTTCTGCTTTTGAAAGGGCCGCTCTGTTTGCTTCTGCGATCATCAGTTGACTGAGTAGACTCACCATCTCGGCACTACATTCGGGAGGTGCATCTTTCTTATCAGTCCAACGTGCCCCCCACGAAAGGCCGGCGATACGAAAAACACCAGAGGCACGGGAAAAAAGATCTGCAGCTTCGGTGTAAGCGGATTCAGTCGCTGAAGAGGGTGAGCTTCCCAGGCGTTTGTTCGCCATATTAGCAAGAGTGAAACCATATGCAAGTAGGACATACATGGCCTCGAACCAGATTGTTGAAAAACGCACTATCGGCTTTTCAATAATCGACTCACGCAAAGACATGCGTATTCCCTTGGAGAGCACCGACCTCCAGCTGAATTTCATCTTTTTATCTGAATAGTCCAGTTTTTCTTCCTTGTCAATAATGTATTGCAGGTAAGGTAAATATTCTTCTATAGAATCAAGGGCGGCTTGTGTGGCAGGCTGCACAACAAGAGTGTCGCACATTCGCTGGCGAGCTGTATTAGCAGCCTTCACATACTCCAGGGGAAATGTAGTGCTGTCCACCAGTATTTTAGAGAGGTCAAACCGTTCAGTGTTGGTATCTGGAAAGGCAAACGCCATGGTTGATTTTGACAACTAGTGCCATGATGGCAATGGCCAATAAATAAAGACAACGGCGATAACCAATCAGATCGAGACACAAATTAAGACTCTAACTGACATGAGAGTTCTCTCCTTTCTATCTCGCTCCGTATTAGTTGCATTCGTGCTTCTCCTATGTATTGTGCAATGCAAAAAGGAAGAGGAACATTCTGAATCTCCCATCGAGAAGGCGGTAGACACAGCTGGACTGAATGTCGATACTAATGTCGAGCCTTGGCTGATTAGCTTCCACGACGATGCTGAGACTGCGCATTTCGATGGAGTAACAAAGTGGCTTGAGACTAGAAAATGTGCCATTACTGAAACCGTTAATGAGTCGTATATCAAGTTCCTGGTCGCCAACATGACAAAGGTGGACGTCAAAGAGCTGGAAGCCGAGAAGGATAATTGGCGCATTGAAGCTATCGAAGAGGATGATCTTGTATGGGATAGTATGGACAAGTCTGAGCTCTAAATTGTACTGCTGGATGGTTATAAAGAAGAAATATTGCTATTTGTGAGATTTGTGTATGTCATAAAGACCCATGATCCCTGTTTCGCAAGTATTATTGACATTATACGACATGTGATATAGCATATGGTACGATATGACATGATGCGCTGTTGCATATCCCCCTGTACACTCTCTTCCTATTGCCTACCGATAGCGTCGGTAACGGCTGATACAATGTCATCCGTGCTTGCCATTGCGCCCATTCCAACATCTCCGCAGACGAGCAATTTTTCTTGCGGTGGAAGAATGGTGTATCCCAGATTGCGCAAAGTTTCAAGCTGGGTGACCGTCAATGGGTTATCCCACATGGCTGTATTCATGGCTGGACAGGCGATGATCGGCTTGGAAAAATCCCAGGCTCTTATAACATTGGTTACCAGATTGTCACAGATGCCATTGGCACACTTGGCAAGAGTATTGGCATCCAACGGAGCAATTAGAAGAATGTCCGCCCACTTTCTGAGCTAAGCATTTAAACCTTATATCGACAATGTACTTCAATATGCAAGACTGGATCTCCGCGACTCCTCCATAGGCGCCATTCGTCTTCATCGAGCAGCACCGGGCCGCAAGTAAGAGCTGGAAGAAAGTGGCAAGCATTTTTTGTGGCCACCACCTTTACATCGACTTTGGAAACTGAAGCGTGCAGCTTATCGAGAAGCTCGGATAATTTGATTGAAGCGACGCTCCCAGTCACGCCAATCAGAACCTTGGCCATCGCCCCTACTGTGACGATGAATTGTGGAGTACTAGCGGGTCCAGAGCAGGAGCTTTTATATGTAAACTTTAATCAGGACTTTAGGTATTCAACCATAATTACTGTACATGTTGTAGTTGTTTATCGGTGGGGACGCGTCGGGGTTTTCGTATTTACAATTGTGAACCATTTGGAAAGTGTTATGAACGCGGTGCAACATTTCGGCTTGTAATAATAGTTGTAGAGGATGGAGCAGCCGGAATATGTGAGATGCTGTTTAGCTCAAGTTTAGTGGCAATCGCGGGTGCGGGCGAGCCTCCCACTTTTTCTCCCCGGAAACTCCAGGTTATTAACACAAAGAGGCAGACTGTAGTCTGTGAGCTTAATTTCCCTACCAAGGTCCTTTCGGTTCACATGAATCGAAAGCGTCTTGTGGTTGTCCTTGACGAGAAAATCCATATTTACGACCTGAGCACCATGAAGATTATCCACACAATAGAAACAGCGACCAATCCCACGGGTAGTTCCAGAATCAACTGACAGCTAAGCTGCTTTGTAGGAGTCAGTGCCATGTCCCCTACTGCAGATCCGCCCTTTTTAGCCTATCCATCTGGCGAACACGATGGATCTATTCAGGTCTTCAATACCCTCACCTTGCAGCCCGTGTGTGTCATTCAGGCGCATCGCACACCAGTGTCCAAGCTCGCATTCAATATCGATGGGACTTTGCTGGCTACAGCCTCAGATAGAGGAACAATATTGCGAGTTTTTAACGCCATTAATGGACAGAAGCTGCATCAACTGCGACGAGGAACCTATCCAGCCACCATCCACTGTCTTTCCTTTAACATGCAGTCGAACATGCTTTGCGTAACAAGCGACTCTGATACTGTGCACATCTTTAAGCTGGCTGCTTCCTCGCCTTCAGGATCCCATCTAATGAGCTCTTTTTTACCAGAGCGAGTAGGAGAGGCACTGGAATCGACCCGAGATTTCGCGCATCTGAAACTCCCCACCGGAAATGTCGCTAGTCTCTGTGCTCTCAGCAGGTAATTCTATCAGGTGGAACTGATAAGATGTAGTGTGGTGCCTCAAGTGATGGTTGTGACGGCCGATGGGTTCTTTTTAGTTTTTTCCATTGATTTTGAAAAGGGCGGGGAATGCCAGCTACTAAGAAAGCATAGCTTGAGTTCAAAGGAAGAGGCAAAGTCCACATCCGTGTATTCTCTCTAACTTCAAGTGAAATAAAATTGCAAATTGCGCAGTCCGTGGGGCGGATTTTACATTTGTGGGAAACAAGGGCTATCATAGCTGGCCAGCAATCGGTATGGTTGTGTCATTGAGCCTTGACCAGGTGGACGAAAACAAAGGGTTGCTGGAAAAGGTGGCCTTTGCTATTCACAATCAACGCAGAATTGTGGTTGTGACCGGCGCAGGAATTTCCGTTTCAGCTGGCATCCCAGACTTTCGTTCTGCAGACGGTCTGTACGCGCGCATTCTATCCGGCTCTGATAGCAAAACTGCAAAGGGCAAAGACTTTTTTGATGCATCCTTTTTTCACAACCCAGCCACTCGGCCACTATTCAATCGATTTGTAGCCGAATTGCGCAGGCTATGTTCGTCGGGGAACCCTACTCCGACCCATTCCTTTATTGCAAATCTTGTCAAGGAAGGAAGAGTGACTCGTTGGTACTCTCAAAATATTGACGGATTAGAAAAGGCGATGGGATTGCAGACTACTTGTTGTGTGGATTTGCATTCTACCAAAAAGGTTCCTGTAGTTTCCCTTCACGGCACTCTAGATCGTCTCATCTGTTCAGCCTGCAAGGCTACCACAGAGTTTACCAGTTCTCACGAGACTTCATTTTCAGAGGGGGATTCGCCATCCTGCCCTAGTTGTGAATCGTTTTCCAAAGAGCGGCAGGCATTAGGACGCCGTGCAATCAAGGGCGGAATTCTTCGACCGGACATTGTTCTCTACAATGAACCTCATCCCCAGGGTGATGTGATAGCAGAGTACGTTGGATTTGACATTTCGAAACGCCCCACAGTGCTAGTTGTCATGGGAACTTCATTGAAAGTTGTTGGTCTGAAAAAGATGATCAAAGACTTGGCTCGGAGTGTTCGCCAAGAGCCCAATGGATTGGTGCTTTTTATCAACAAAACTCCAGCCCCCAGGAGTGAATGGAAGACTATTTTTAATTTTGAACTGGTTGGAGAGTGCGACTCTTGGGTCAATATCTTGGCGGAAATGTCGAAAGCAGCTCCAAAGAAGCCAATTGTAGTTCCCGTCACTCCCAAGAAGGACGGGAGGATTGATCAAATCTTTAAAGTTGTTCGAAAGTCCACAACTGAAAAGGCCAAATCTGCCGATCCTGGCAATTCTGAGAATCTTGTTGATAACAAGGTGAAGCCTATCACTCGCTCAGTTAGTAAGACTATCACTCCTACTGTATTATAAGTTTATCAATACATTCCTTTTCTACCGATACTCTGGTTTTAGCTCGAGTAGCTTGTCGTCATCTTGAGAAGTCGTGGATCTAACAGTTGCCACTTTCTTTACGACCTCCTTGAAGATTTCCTTATTTTGGGGATCTTCGCGCAGCTTTCCCTTCACCCTGCTGATCAGCTCTTTAGTTCGCATAGGCGATTCACGAAGTATTGCCACAATTTCCGCTTCTGTCAGTAGGCCTGGCGACCTTTGCGAGTTGGATTGACTTGGGTCTTGACTGCCTGGAGGTCGCGAGCCACCCGGACTTGCATTTTGGCTGTCTGGGAGTCGCGAGACGCTCAGACTTGCACTTTGACTGCCTGGAGGTGTGCTCGCATGGCTTTGAGACGCAGACAAGACAGGTGCTGGAGCTCTGAGGGAGGAGCTCTTCGGTTGCTGAATCGCAATGGCTGGCTCTGGTCTTTTTGCAGGTGGGGGAGGTTCTTCATCCGAAGGCTCCGTTTCTTCGGCATAGGGATCTGCTGCCTCGTCGTCCGATTCATAAAAATAGTTTGGCCGATCCAAGTTTTTGAACAATCTCTTCACCTGCTTTCCAGCGTCTGTAAGGTTTTTAGCTTGCCTTGATCTGTCGATTCTTGGCATGGAGGGATCGTCCTCGTCAGCACCTCGGTGGTACAAATCCTCACCATCATCATCGTCCACAAATTCTTCAAAGTCAAATCCTTCCTCTCCTAGATTCACCATTCTCGTAGCTACTTTGGGGCCCTTGGATGCAACTACTGATGCTACTCCTGATGCCTCTCCCGATGCTTGCTGGCTGGACCCAGGAGGTCTCTTTTTCATTAACCATCGGTCAAAGTCTTCGTTGCGTCCCTTCCCGGCCATTCGCTCTTCTGCCTCCTCCAACGATAAGGGCCGATAAGCAAGTTTAGGAGCAAATCGATACCATTTGCTTGCTAAAAGTACGCGAAACTCGTTTCCTTGGTTCACAAAAATTACATACTTGGCATCAGGGGACATTAGCTGGCTGACGTAGGAATGTTGCCCGTCAAAATCTTCCAAAAGCCATGGGGCACGTTCCTGGCTACGCAGGGACTGCTCATCTTCGTCTTCGGGCTGAATGATTCTAGTCTTTCGCTTCTTCTTTCCAATAAATCTGTCATCTCCTTCGCTCCCAGGTCCCATTCCGTCTCCATCATCGCGTGTATTCGGGTCGCGAACCAGACGTACCGGTGTCGTGAAATCGGCCATATCCACCGGTGGTCCACTAAGTGTCATAACATTATGAACAAAGTTGGTAGAAGAAGTTGAGCGTAGCTTGAATTCTACATAGCCAGGAGCAGCCTTAGAAGGAGTCCCTTCCATTAACTCAACACTAAGATAATTGGGATTTTATCTTAGCGTTGATAAGTGTGAGAGGAGAGTATCTCTGATGTTAAGTCTTTGAAGAGCGAGTTGGTTTTATTGTAGTGCCTTTATAGATCAACATACTGGATTGTGGGATAGCCATCTGCGTTGGGACTGCCAGTCATAAGCAGATACTATCTAACACAAGTATTGAAACGAGTGTTGAGGTCAAGTCTGAGACTGAGATGGAGACTGAGATTGAGACTGAGACTGAAACTGAGATTGAGATTGAGACTGAGACTGAGATTGAGATTGAGACTGAGACTGAGACCTCTACTCGAAAACTCCCCCCACCCACTCAGAACCTCAATTTATTTCAAAAGGTACGCATACTCTGGCCTTATATTCCACATTGCTTTGCCATCAACCTTCATTTTGGTAGCAATCTGATTTAACTTTAACTCAAATTGACGCTTCGCGACGCGACCACGAGCAGCAATGAATAGATCAAACAAGGACGCAATACTCAGTGGAGATCCAGTTGCTATCTAAAGAACAGTTCAAGTTTCTGGGGCTTGTAATACCATTGCAAGATCCGGAAGCATTTCATCTGTAAATAAAATCCTCACGGGTCTATCATTTAGATCTGAAGCCTCCGGGCCAGCTGGATTCAACAAAGCATCGAACGGATCAATGCGATGATTTTCAACAGGAACTAGCCATTCGAGTTTAATGCTTCCAAAAGGGTTGCAAGGATCTAAAAATAAGTCAGCCTCAGAGACATACCGCTCGGATTGAGGTCGTTGCATAAGAAGGGGCCGATAATGATGGGCTGCTTCTCTACATATTTTCTCTTTTTTGGCCGTGGTGCCACGACATCATCCACTAATTCAATCTTCTTTTTATCTGTAGGTTCTCGTTCACCCAGTCCCTCGTCATCTGAAATGTATCCATCGGGAACAAGCCAATTCTAAAAACCATTAATCAGTAAAGTCGGCTAACATTAGATTCAATATCCTCTTCGTCAGACATTTCGTTCAATTCGTCAATTTCACCTTCATCAGTACCAGATATGCTTTCGGCGTCAGGAATCTCTGCGTCTTCGCCCCAATCATCATCCGAGTCATATTCATATTCCAAATCAGTAGCCTGGACAAAGGGTCTACGTGGCTTTATCACTGGATTCTCCAATCTCCACGTGCCGAAATATGCGGGGCGGTAGTTTGTATGGAACTGAAGTAATTTCATAACCCGGAGGGTCGGCTTTGCATCGAGACCAACACAGAGGCATTGCTTCTTTTTTGTGGTCCCTGGAACACGGGCCTTGTGACTCCAGTCTACTGCATGATCTGGTTCACACATTCCGGAGAGCGGATTGTAAGCCGAGACCTTTTGATTTGGCTTAGCACAGAATGGTTGAAAATAGTTGGTCGTTACGGTGCTGGACTCTGTGGCCACAGTCTTTTTGACCACTGAAAAAAATGAAGAAATCTTGGAATTTGATTTTGACATTGGAGTTCCGGCTGCCGATTTTCTAGATACATGTTTCTCTGCTTGCTCTTCTTCTGGCTTAACGGCCATCATATCACCTTCTGTCTGCTCGCTCTCTAATTTAACTGCAGCAATTTCATCGACAATCTTGTCATCTGTGGAAGGACATGCTGCTTGAAGACGTTTGAAACACTACACATTCAGTGAAACTTGCAATCTCTACCATTTTTCTAGTAGCTTGATCTTCAATCACAAAAGGCGCAAGTTCACTACCGATCAAGTTGGGATTCACAAGCTCCCAAACGTAGGCATGGTGCTAATACATGAGGGCAAAGCAGTAAATAGTACGTTTGGAATAGGCGGACCATAATCTACCCTTTGGCCGATGAATGAAATAACATGTGCGATAGCTTGCCTTGAAATCATTGGAGGTCGTATCCAGTTATTGTGCAGAATCTGCCAAATATCTGTAACAGCATCTTCTGAGCGACTAATAGATAAGGCCATGGAGACCAAGGACAACTACCAATCTTGGAGAAGTCGAGCAACGAGACGAATTACTAATTCGGGGGGCATCTTGGTGTTGCTTGTGCATCTTTGTTGGTATTCCATCAGGTCCCGTATCGTACTTGGATGGTAACGGTATCCATTAACGTCTCGTGTTACTATTTTCAAGTGTGCCAAGTTTCCTCGCCCACTTATGTTATAGACAGTAGACATTACACCAGTGTTGCGAACCAACGCTAAGAAGGGCTTAATTAAAGCTGGCGTGCTTGGACGCCTCTTCATTATCACTGCTGGACGCTTATTCAGCGACTCTTCAATGGCAATGTCCTCTTCAGCAATGGAATCAACCAAAGTCGATTTTGGCTGTTCATGCGCCTTGCCAATCTCAGAAGCAATCGATGATGTGCCTGGAGAGACTTCCTCATAAGGCTCTGTCTCAATTGACAGCATCAATCGGAATGTTTCAAATTAAAGATTTATTCAAATGGCTTTTCTATTAAAAACGATGGTGGTCACTGTCTGACCCGTCTGGCCTCCAAAGGAGAATGTCGGATGCATAATCTCATCTATCGCTGTAAAATCTGGCTTGAAAAGTTGAACCAGCTCATCTCGGGTCCAGTTGCATGACGTAATGATGAACATTGAGGATGGTTCAGTAGATAAACATTGATGCAACGCATCTTTATATCGAGACGCAAGTAATGAGATCCTTGCTCCGGGTGCCGTTTTTGGCGCGTCCATGTCGGGCTCGGGGCCCAAGGATATAGCATCAAAGGTTCCTTTATCCAGTATGAGAAATGCAGGATCCAGATTGATACTATCCTTGTTCAACAAATCTGCCGTTTCAAATTTAATGTGCCTGAATCCAGACGACGCCGCGTATTCAGCCCCTAACGTGACTGCACTATCCGAATAGTCAACACCCATCAGACGGGTATAGCCCGCCTTGGCTAATGCAACAAGTAAGTGACCATTGCCTGAGCCAAATTCCAAAAGCGGCTTGCTGCTATCTACTTTGCTTGAAATCCATTCAACGAGCCGCCTCTCACACTGCTGCCCAAACCTTGCTGTTAACACGATAAAGAAAAATTACCAAACCTCTCCTTCGTCTCCGCACTCGTGGAAATTAGATAGCTCCTGAGCATACACATGATCCCAGTGTTCCTTGGTTCCCAGCAACGATTCAGGCAAATCTTCAATCATTGTAGAGACGACGGTACCGGGGTGTTCTGATTAGCCAGTTGTACAGGGGCTCCCTCTTCGTGTACCAATGAAGGTAAGTATTCGGGTCCATCTTTCTTCCAAAGGGCTTTCAGTCCATCCATCCCATCCTGTCTTTGCGGGTACTAATTTCGTGTTTAGCTCAACATTGCTAACCCAGCCACCGGCTGCCAGAAGCTCATTGAAGTCGTTGATGAGCGCAAGCTGTAATTCCACTGCTATGGCATATATTGACCTTGTAGGCGCATCTTCTACGACAAGCGCATTTCTCAGGAAGTTGAGGCCGACCTTCTCGGTGACGAGTGGAAGGGCTACGTCCTTAAGATTACTGGAGGAAATGACAAGCAGGGTTTCCCCATGATGCAGGGTGTTTTGTCGAACCAGCGTGTTCGCCTCCTCCTTGGAAAGGGACACAAGTGCTTCCGTGAACGCCGTGATGGTGAGCGCAAGCGCAAGTCTGTCCGCGGATGCATTGTTGGACCCGACCTTTCTGCCCTCGCCCTCGTCATTACCAAGACTGGCGAGACTCCTCTTCCCGGTCTCACTGACACCACCGTTCCCCGTCGCTTGGGACCTAAGCGTGCCAGCAAGATCCGCAAGCTCTTCAACTTGAGCAAGGAGGACGATGTTCGCAAGTATGTCATCCGTCGTGAGGTGCCCTCCAAGAAGGAAGGACAGAAGCCCAAGAGCAAGGCCCCCAAGATCCAGCGCCTCGTTACGCCCGTTGTCTTGCAACGCAAGCGTGCCCGCATGGCCCACAAGATTGCCAAGCTGGAGGCCTCCAAGCAAGCTGCCGCCGAGTATGCCGAGCTGCTGTCTGCTCGCAAGCAGGAGCTTAAGGGAAAGCGTGTTGCCAAGCGTCGCTCTGTCTCTCATTAAATCCTAAAATCCTCTTCGTATAAATTATCTATATAACTATCGTCGAGTAATTCGTGATTGCTGTGAGGATTATACTTGTAGTAGTAGTAGTCGAGGGGTTTGATTCATCATGTTTTCACAGTTGCATATTTTTGATGATGGCGCCCTGTCTGACCCAGGCTGGCTACATTCGACATGGATTCTGCTGGTAATCCTATTATAGCAGGTCAGTGTATCAAATGCAAATCCAAACCGTTTACGATAAATGTTCGTTATGCGGTATATTGCGAGTACTATTGTTATCCAAAATTACTCAACGATAGAGCATGCTTCCAGGACCAAGTGTATCACAAGTACAGGAACCAGACCAGGAATCCTTCGGGTCCTGGGAGTATCCTTGTGGGTTATTCAGGCGGATTATCCAGTCAGTATTGTCAATTGTGCTTCACTAGACGATTTAGTTTATTGCTGCATCTTACTCAACAAGCCCGTATCCAGGACCCCAACAGGAAAAATTTAGACACTTACTATTTTGTACACATAACCAGAGGAGGCGATTCCGCAGAAAAACCAGAGTTTGTCAAGAATGTCTTTGATAGCTATGGTGTCGCTATTGAAAGCTACACTCTCGCCGATTGTCTGTATAATGGTGAGCCTGAGAGACTGCAGCAGCTCTTGGATGCCTGTGAAAGTGATACTCTGCGTGTCGATTTGGTGCGCATTTTGACTCGAGTTGCACTAGTCCGGATTGCCCAACAACGCGGCATTGGCAAGGTATATGTTGGCGAAAATTGCAGTCGACTAGCAGTCGATATCATGGCAGATACTTGCACTGGAAGAGGGGTGTCCCTTCCATGGAAGTATTCTCTTGCTCAAGCATATTCAGATGTTTCAGTTATTCGCCCACTGCGGGATTTGGTCAATCTGGAAGTAAACTTTTACCTTGATTCCATCAAGAATCAATGTCCTATGCCTCGGCAGTCAACCATGACAAAGGCTGACTCTATCTACGGCCTTACAGACAATTTTATAACCGGGCTTGATTTGGAAAATTCGGCTACCGTCAGCACTGTGGTTCGTACCACTGCCAAAATTGAGACCTGCATATCTCGGCTGGAGGACCTGAAACCTTGTGCACTCTGCATGGCACCATTGCCTCCCAACGAGGGCAGGCCTTTTTGTTTCGGATGCCACCAGATTTTTGAAGGGATGGACGTATCTCATGCATCCATCCTGCCATCTCACACTCAAGCCATATTGACGACCTATAAGTAAATTCTATTTGAGGCAGAAGTTGTAGGTAAATCCTATTTGAGGCAGAAGTTGTAGGTAAATCCTATTTGAGGCAGAAGTTGTAGGTAAATTCTATTCGAGGCAGAAGTTGTAGGTAAATTCTATTCGAGGCAGAAGTTGTAGGTAAATTCTATTTGAGACTAAAAGTCGAGACTCTTACTAAAAGCCGACGTCTGCTAGAATCTCTCGGTCCAAGGAGCCTAATGACCGGCTACTCTCTCGGCTTGTAGTATTGTATTGCACTATGCAGCACAACGTTGCGCTACCAACTGGATTTTAGTTTTGTTTTAAATAATTATGTCCTTGGCGGCAGGTCGTTGCAACACCATGGGGATAAAGTGTCAAAGAGATGATGCAACGATTTTACGCCAGACTTTCCTCTAGCGGCCAACCTGACCGAGTCGCCTGCCCATAGAACGACTCGGCTTGTTCGTCCCCGCTTGAGCTGTTTAGTGAAGACCCTGGTCTGGGTTCTTTCCTTTTCTAGCCTAGCCATTACCGAATTCTATGGGATTGGATTAAAAGGGATAATGAGGGCCTCTTAAGAGAGATTTCATTTGTGAGGTTTGTGATTGCAGCCGACTCTTTGTTAGAGCCTTAATCTGTGACATGATATTATAGGATATGCTATACTCTATTAAAATAGGCTCTGTCAAACAGCATCCACTTATTAGTGGTGGGTCTGACCCAGATAGTGGCCCCGCAGGCCAGTTCGGTTATATTAAGAATGGCTACCTATAAAGAAGCCGCATACTTTAATAAAAGTGAGCTTCACCCATCAACAGGCTCTTTATCCCTGATCCATGAAGATGCTCTCTTGCAGTTATGTATTATATGTACAGAATAAATAGTCTAACTATGACAACGGTCCACCAGTACGAGAGGCCAACGATAGTCCCCCAAATCTTTTCCTGAAATGTATGATAATAGAGGGCGGTTCTGGTAAACAGAGTTAGCCAAATAGAAACCAGGCAGGCTGCAAATATGACTGCCACCCTCCAGAAAAGCTTTGCTCGATTTACTGATTCATCCGCAGAGTAAAACGTGAAATAGTAGACAGGCTCTCCAATGAAGCGAATAATTTCTTCCAGCAGTATGCTAATACCCAACGACCCAAGGAATGCGTGTCCGGAAATGTCAAAGGGTACCCATTTGCCTGTTAGTTTTGCACAATCTGCCGAGGTAATTTCAGCATGCACAATGTCGCTCCCTGGGAGAACACAATCTCCAACATTAAGCGCCACCCGCTTGAAGACGACATGAACTATGGCCATCCAATAAATGCTTCCCAGAATCCAGAGTAATGTGTCCACTACGGCATGCCTCCTCCAGCTAGCATTTTCTTGTAGTCTGATTTGTCGATTATACCGAGCAAACAAGAGTAATGCCCAGCAGGATGCTGTCAGTAGCCAGCCAGTCTTTTTGAATATCTCGTTCAGCACTCCAAGGAATATTCCTGCTGGGTGGTCCTCAGCAAAATCGTCTCCATGGCGTCCCCACTTGTCGCCAACCACAATGAGACCGAATAAAACGGCAGTAAGGAGTACGCGCAGCGCACTTCCTCTCAAAGACATAAATGCTGCCCCTGGCGGTTTGAGCTCAGGATGTTCTTCTTGGGCTGTGGGAATGGCCGTAGAGGGCAAAGAAGGGGAGCGCCGTTTAGTTCTGCCCATTGAGAACCAATAATTAGACTCTGCCAATGTGCCGAATGCGATGATTGGTTCTGACGATTACCGAATGGAGAGGCTCGAGCGTATGAAGCAATTATATCTCGAGAAACAGGTTGTTTGGGAGGAAGAAGTGGCGAGCCTTTATGAACTCAGTAAAGGCAGAGTGCCCCTGGGATTTACAAAGAACGATTATGCCATGGCACGCCAGGTTTGTAGTTGCTGTGGCCTAATTTTGCAGAAACTATTAGAGCGGCTGGAAGAAAAGTCAGCGATATCCACGAAAGCGCGTCCTCGTGTCACACTAAATAAAAGTTAGCGCCACCATCAATAATGTACAATCTGAGCGCGGCATCGAAGGTACATAGAATAGAGATTACGGCACTCGTTACGCATGATTGAGCTCCCTTCATCTTCTGCTAGGCATTCTTCAAATGACAAGCGGCCGGATTGGAGACATTTGCTATTGATAAACATGCAATCAATGAAGCGCTGCTGCTCATCAACACACAGCTTGCGAGGCTCGGGGTCGGACATTTGCACGAATAAGAAATTTAATAGTGCGGGGGCTGTAAAGTGGTAGATACAGTTGAACAAGTCTTGGCTACTCTCTTGCAAATAGTGTACTACACCAAACATTTCAATAGAATAGTGAGAGTCGGCATATATGGTACCCAGAAGTCCACCAAAATGCGTGAATCGACAGTTGTGAGGTCTGCGGTAGTGGTCCTTTACTAGAAATTGTTGATCCGCATGTCGCATAGTAGAGGAACCACCACCAAATTAGCCACTGTTATTACCGGTTGTAAGCTCTCCAATGTGATATGATTCATTATCTAAACGAATAACAAGACGATCGCTTTGATCTCGTTGTTAGGATCAGTCGACCTGACAAATGCCTTAATTCCGTTGCGTAGTGGGGATAAATAGTATGGACCGTCAGGCGGGAAAGGGGGGGTTTATTCACTGCTAATCCTAGAATAGTATGGATACACATTTCACTGTCCTCAAATACCCAGCAACTAATCAACCCCCTGCCTCTGCCTCTGCCACTACGTCACAATTCGATCACAAATTGGTCACAACTGCCGAGTCCTCTCTCTTCCAATAAATCTCACACACAGTTCATAAATAACTTTATTGTGATTACTCAGTTTCGCAGCCAGAGAGTGGCAGCACGGATGCGATTATAATCAGGGAAGCTGCCAATAGGGCCAAGGGCTACAACTGCCGGATCGCGATCGTAAAGATACTCGGAAGCTACACGGCGGACAGTGGCCGCATCGACCGCATCCACCATGCGGTGGATATCTTGCCACGAGTAGCGCTTTCCATAGGTTAAAAGTTGGCGGCCGATATCTTCGCAAATATGGGTGGTGCCATCCAAAGACAAGAGGAGACTGGCCTTCAATTGGGCCTTGGCACGAGCCACTTCACCTTCAGTTGCATTTAAACAGATGCGCACCCACTCCTGCTGAACCTCATAGGCAAGATCATCCAGATCATAGACATGATCGCTAACCATGTAAATGCCAAAGAGTCCAGTGTCTGAGTAGGAGGTGTTGAAGGAGGTGAAGCTTTGGGCTAAATCATTCTTTGCAACTACCTGGGCAAGTTTGGAGCCGAGATTGTGGCCACCGGCCAGCCCTCGATTCCAGGACCCCACAATGGCCTGGGCGACCAACAGAGGAAAATAATCTGGGCTTGTCCAGCTCGCTCCCTGTACAGAAATAACCATGTGAGCATGGCTCATGGTGTCATCACGCATCCGCACTTCGCTTCCGGTATACGAAGCCGGTTCAGGACGCCAAACACTGGGGCCAGCGGGGAGACCTGCAAAGGCTCTCTCAGCGAGCTTCACCAGCTCATCATGATCAACTCCACCGGCAGCTGCCAGCACCATGCGTGGTCCAGTGTAGTTGAAGCGGATGTAATTTTGTAAATCTCGCTTGGAGATTGTTCGAATGTTACGTTCAGTTCCCAAAATGGTACGTCCCAATGCACTTCCTTGGAATGCCGTCGCATGAAGATGGTCGAATACAACCTCTTCCATTTGCTTTTCAACCTCCTCCTGCTCTCGCAGAATCACATCACGCTCCCTTTCAATGTTTCTCTCGTCGAGAGTGGAGTTTTGTAAAATATCCGACAATATATCCACTGCCTTTGGAATATCCTTTTTGAACACTTTGGCAAAATATGCCGTCTGTTCCCGGGACGTATAGGCATTCAAGTGTCCCCCCATATTTTCCACTTCCAGCTCCAAGTCGGTCTGAGTGCGTCTCTTGGTTCCCTACCCAAGGTTAACTAGATGGGAGGCATACTTTAAAGGCCATATGCTCTAGAAAGTGAGCGGTCCCGTTATTCGACTCGTCCTCGTAGCGACTCCCGGCGTCTATCCAAATCCCAACTGTTGCTGTCTCACCCTCCAAGTTTTCAGATGCGACCCTCATTCCGTTGCTCAAAGTAGTGACTTTTGTGAGGGTAGGACGAAAGGCACTGGTGACTCCACTAAGAACAGTTGCATTTGCTGTTAGTGGTACACCAGCAACACTACTGGCAAGCCGGCTGCCATTCTAAAAGGTCAGACGCCTGGAGAGAGATACAGTGAGCAATGGGCGAAGAAAATTGCGAACGTTATTCATACGACCAGTGTTAAATAATATTCTTTAAAATCCAGTTGCCCTGCATGATCCTTGGCGCTATATCGGGCACCAGAATTGCGTCAACTGAAGGAAATATAGTCTACTATCTTTATAATTTTTAATCTCTATCACTCCGGCATGTCCTCCAGCCATGTTGGAGCCGGGGTATATGGGGATACAGATGATGCTACGTTTGGTTTGGCTTCTGGGGTGGACTTTGGCTCTTCAGCTTCAACTTGCACCTTCACAACTAGCAATTAGCGTAGGCACTGATGTCATATCGACTATATTTGATACATTTGAGATACAACAGGATACGCTGGCGAGCGTGGAGTACCTCTTGTCTAACGAAAGGCTAGGCTTTGATAGTATCTACAACAAGCTCTATGAGGACTACATACGGATACAGAATATGCTTCCACTATCAACAGATCCGAAAATGCAACCAAAGTTCTTCCCTCTAGACAAGCTTCTTACTACGCCTCCCTATGCGCGGTACATTTTTGTGGAAAAAAAGTGTCCCTACACTCCAAGCCTTGTTGGAGACATATCCGGGCATCATAAGCACTCAGCTCCTTTATTTAGAGATTGCGAAACACTGAAGGCCATGATTTGCTATCTCATTGAGCATCAGTTTTCTTCCCTAGAGTCGTTGGATCTGTTTCAAGGGCTTACTAGAAACTGCCCATTAGATGATGTGGTCGACGTTTATAATCTCCTTATCCCTGAAATGTTTCCTGAACTATTGCAGCTGTTCCTTTTCGAGGGATCGTTAGATGAAGACATCTTTCTAAAGTCCTTTTTAAGCCCTGATGGGCTTTCCCCGGACGAACTATTTTATCGAACCGTTACAGCTGCCTTGACTGTGAATGAGTTCCGTTTGAATATGTCAGGAACAATAATCTTTCAAGAGGTCCTCGGAAATCTTGAGTCAGAGGACGCGGCCATGGCGGGGAACTTCATAAGGGGCCTGGAAGGTGACACACTAAGCAGAGAGTCTCATTTAGAAGTTTATGAAACGCTGGAACAAACGGCTCTCATATCGGAAAAGAGAGCTATATGGGGAACCTTGGCCAACATTGTCAGTATTTGTCCTGACTATGAGATCGGAATGTATGAATGCGAAAGACTCGTATCTCGCTTCCTAAAGAATGCTCCCGAAGAGTTAGTGCTGCCTTTTGCCATTCGAAAAATTGGCCAGCTTTATGTGGGGACCGATCAACAACACTGGCTTGTGACTGACTTTCGTCACTTTAAACGTCCTTTTCTCCCCAGGATATTGGTACCATTGGAGCACAGAATCAATTCTTGGTGGAGTAGTGGCATTTTCCCCCGAATTCCGATGACGGTACAGCTTCTGACGTCGCACCATGAGCGCCAAAGAGCGATGAATATATTCATTGAAGATTGTCTTCAAGAGGGACAAAACTTGCCAATCAATCATAATTTTGTTGACTGGTCTGGAGAAACAGAGTGGTTTGGCACATGGCTGGTGAAATTTGCGTCTGAATGGTCAGAAAGTTGTGACGACAAACACGGGTCAATTCACCTAGCTATTGCTTCCTGGCCATTTTTAATCCTCTGCAACAGAAAAGGGAACTTTTCCTTCTTCTTTAAAGATGGAGATGAGTTGGAGACGTGGGACGGATTTGCAAGCCGTATTGCGGCAAAAGTCACTAACTCGGTTGATAATCAGCTTTGTGCGTCTATTCAACGCATGTTGAATACAATGCAGATTTCAACATTCTTTACTCCAGATGAGATGGCCAGTTTGGTTGACAAGACCTTTGTACCGATATCAGCATTTAATAGTCTCGAGGTTTCCGATGCAGAAGATTTTTCTATGGACGAATCAAAATATAATTCTCAGAAAAGTTGAACGCTGCTGCTGCCGCAAGGTGGTCAAGTCTATGTTATCTGAACTAATAAAGACGCTTATTGCCAACTAATTACCCCGTGCTGGGCGATCCCGCCGCAAAGCTTTGCAAAATTCCTAGTCAACTGTTGCATAGCCTTGTACCTGCTGTGAGTTTGGTGTTTGTAGTAAAGACTTTGTTGATGGGTGAACACACTTTTATTAAAGTGTATGGCTCCTTTGTCGCGCAGTGGGGGAGAGGATACCACGGCCCAGTTTAGGCGGAAAGGAGGGGATTTGTTTACTGCTAATCCTAGAATAGTATGGATACACACCTCACTGTCCTCAAATACCCAGCAACTAATCAACTCTCTACGACATATACCCAACTAGTCAATCCTCTGCCTCTACCTCTATCTCTACGTCACACACTTAATATTGGCGAGTCTGACCCAGATAGCGATCCTGCACGCCATTCCGGTTAGATTAAGGATGGCTGTCTATATGCCATATACTTTTATAAAAGTAAGCTCGCTCTTCAACAAACCCATCATCTCCAATCAATCAAACTATTCTCCTACAATGTCTCCCTTATCTATGGCCAGTGGATGTGCTCTCTCAAAGTCAAGAGCATATTGATTGCAATTCAAGGCGGGGCAGAGGAACGCAATTGTTCCAGTTCACCCAGATGGAGATGCCTCTTTGCCGGTCCCTTATACAATGACCAATCCATTGACCCATCCTCCCGACAGATCCCCCAGCGATGATAGATTGTCTGTGGATAGACTGGCTTCATCAACAGATAATAGCCTATCCGAAGCTCGGCCTTGACCAGATTGCGACTTCTCACAATGGAGGGGTCCCAGTTCGTGTGGATCTGTCTGTTTAATTCTGCAAAGGTTTTCCCCTTCCGATACAGGGCTGTCAATGCCATCTCGTCTATCTGGGCGCGCACAGGCTTTGGATCAGGAAAGTAATGGTATCTGAATGAAGACCGTCCGCCAAAGTCCACCGGAGTCTGTGCCGGATCTATGTAATCGACTAGCTCTGCCGGCTTGATGAACGCAAATTTAGCGACAATTACAGGATCAAGCAGATTCTTTACTATGCTCCAGAATCCCCAAAATATCCACGGCGCATTCATCACCAAACAGACACCCATCACCTCGGGGTAGCATCCCTGCACAAATCTGCCCATAGCCTGTGCCAATGGCAGGTCAAAGGAGGCTAATCCTGCTCCTTGCATGTCAATCACAACAGTCAGCAGCTGTTCATCGTGTCTCCTCAAAGATCGAGCCATCTCCAGAAAGTGGACCGCATAGTCAATGCTTTCCTCCAATGTTTGGGCGTTTTTGTCATGGAGACGGCCGCGCATGTAGACAACGAGACGGCCGTCCCGGTCCTCGCCCCACACAAAACCTTTGCCCGATTCCAGCGAGCCTTGGTCTATCCGCGATTCGCCAGCACGCATTAATGCATCAACGCCAAACTCATGACGCCATATTAGACACTCCACAATGGCAGTGAATGCGGTGATAACATTCCATTTACGGGCACGAAGGAAACGAAGCAGAGTTGTGTCAAGGTCATCGCTGGCGGCAAACCGGTACAGCTCCAAATAAAGAGGATGTTCACTTGCTGCTGCTTTCCCACCCACATTGCCAGTTTCGAGGAAACTTTGACCAAGCTCGGCAAGCTTCTCCCCAGAGACTTTAATGTAGGGATGTCTAAAATAGGCATCCAGCATGTTCCAAAGTAGAAATAGAGTTGATTTCTGCTTGTCATTTATCGTATGTAAACATCCCGGACCGGAACTAGACCTCCTCGTCTTTATCGGCGGCGTGTCCACACTCTCCATTTCAACTACAGGCTCCTCTGGACTACCCGTGCCAGGTAGCGGTACACTGACCTCACAAGGAATGTCCATGCAGAATGGCCATTGACCAATCAGAGCGGCAATTTACCCACCGTGCCTGATGCAATAGTTTTATTAGTCGTTAAGGGCCGCGTCTAATACGGACACAATATAGTCAAACTCGTCGTTCCCAGCGGTAGCCATTTCACTCGCGCAGCTCTCAATTACCGAGGGCCGTCTCGACTTTAGAACGTTTCGCAGACTAGTCTCAATCGCATCGCGGTTTGTCAATTCTTCAATTATCTCAGCAACCGCCAAAATTGTCCTTAGCGGCCTGCTCTTGTCAAATAGTGAGTAGACTGTCGAATAAAGCCATGGTACATCAATTTCTTTGCATAGAATTGCAGGAATTGACGCGAGATTTGCAACTATGGAATCATTGGCAATGTTTGCATTGCAGATTTGCTGCAGGCGTCCGATATCCTCCATCGTATACTTTAGTTCATGCTCGCCAAGACTGCAGAGCAGCAGATTCCTCAATAGTTCGCATGTACCTGCGAGAGTGCTCGTTGTATTTGCGGCATTAATCGCACTGGCGGGATTTGTCGGGTCTATCGCACTCACTGCGCTGGCTGCAGTTGGGAGCGCTTCGCAAAGTGCCCATGTCCAGATGTTCTGCTTAGCTTCCACACTTAGTGCTGCAGGCTGGGCTAGAATCAAATTCATCAGGCAGCCCTGTCCCCTGTTCATTACTTCAGTAGCCTCAGGATTAGCTGCCAGTTTGGCCAATAGAATATTGGCAAAATGATCCTGGAAACTCTCAAATTCCACTTCAGAAATAAAATTTGTCAACATTTCCAAGAGATCGCGCAGCATCTCCAACGACACTTCTCGTTCCACAACTGAAAATAGCTGAAGAACATTTTCACAAGTGCATTCTGAGGAGATGACACTCAGTAGACCAAAGGAAAGAATGGCAGAATGACAGTCTAGATTACCAGTCCTTCTCTGAAGCAAAGCCTCGAGCCGTACTCTGTCGGCGGCATTTGCGTAGAGCTTTTCCTGATTTTCTTCACTTGCGCAGAGTAACAGCTGCAACATTACCACAATCGTCTCTTCCTCCAAAAATGAAGCCCTCTCCAGTATCAGGCAGCTGAGGGACACGACGGGGCTGTCGTTGATCTGATTAATGGCAGCTGGGACTTCCTCCACAAAAGACCAGATGACAAGCAGCAGAGATACTAGGAAATGTTCAAAAACCTGCACATCACTCTTTTCTAGCTCTGAGATGCGCTCCAACGTGGTTAGACAGGCAGGGAGGAGCTGAATCATCCGTGGCAGCACACAGTGGGCGTAGAGCAGTCTGGCATTCCCGCTACTCCATATCCGCAGCACTGAAGCAGCCTCTGCCGCCACCACTGCATCCCCACCATTAATACAGCCCAGCAGCCTGGGTAGAATATCACTCTTTCCTAGCAGACTTTCCATCTCCAGGGAAGCCAGCAAAGCGCAGGCTTGCATCTGCTCATCACGCTGGCCGCTTGAAAGCTTGGTGGAGAGTAGGTCGGGTAGCTGGACACTCTCCTGCATGTTGTTTGTGAGTAACTCTTCAACCTTTGCAGCGGATGAAACAGCCTTTCTCTTCCTACTCCAAGTCATGACAAGGGTATCCCAACGGGGCCTACCCGTATAAAGTATGGTGGATCAAACACATAAAAGAGTCCGAGGCGAGGAGAGGAAATGCCGACTCTCCAAGGCTATGCGGGGGAATCCATACCAACTAGTAATAAATTGTTGAGGGGTGAGCTCACTTTTGTTAAAGTATGTGGCTTCTTTATAGGTAGCGATTCTTAATGTGACCAAATCGGACTGCAGAGCCGCTATCAGGGTCGGATTCACCAATGACATGCAGTTGTTTAACATGAACAGTCCTCAGTCGCCCACTTGAATTGACACTGTGGTCATATTCTCACCACGCAACACTCATATCAACATACAGGTTTATTATTGATTTTAGTTAGTAAACGTGGTTCCCTCAGAAGTCGTCTCCACGATTACCAAAGAGCCACTCTTGGGCCTACTCTCTGGCACCATGGCCCATTCGCACATTTTGTTCGCTAGAACATCCAATGGAGTCCAAGTGGAGAAATCCGCATCGGGCATTGCCTTTCGATTCATTTCTGTGTCTAGCGTCACTGGCAATACACCCACACAAGCGACTTTATCAGCGAGAGAGGCGATTAGATGGTTGGTGGCTGCCTTGGCCATGCCGTAGCCCAACATTCCAGGCGTCGGTTCAAGGGACGCCTTGGCACTAGTAAACACCATCAATCCGCTGGGACTCAAGACAGAGGTGAGGGATGCAGCGAGGGTGGCGCTGAGAACGTTCATCTCCCACATGGCAACGGCGCTCTGTATAAATGCTGCAGAAGTGGAACTGCCGCCCTGCCAGCCACCAGCCACGCAAAAGACGGCATCGAATGGTCCATGGGCTGAGGCAGTCTTGGAGGCAGTCTCTAGATTATTGGGATCCGAAAGTGGCTTTGAGATGGTCACACAATGGGCCGACTGGCTATTTGCTGTCAGGTCAACACTAACCACCTGACATCCCTTTCCCAGAAGGATATTCACCAATTGGCGTCCCAACGCTCCCGCACCTCCGACAACTGCGCATTTGATCATTGAATTAAAGTCAAACGAAATTGTTAAATACTGTATCTATGGACGGACTAACGTG
>MTSL01000213.1:30376-84018 GCA_002794465.1 Paramicrosporidium saccamoebae | reverse complement strand
GAGGGGGTTTGTAGGTGTGAGGGGGGGATTTTTAGGTATGAGGGGGGGGGAGGTTTATAGTAGCGGTGGAGATTTGTAGTAGTGATCGAGACTTATAGTAGTGGCCGAGGTTTATAGTAATGGCCGGGATTTGTAAATGCATTCTCTCACAGCTCCTGGCCCGTCTATTTGCTTTTTAATACACTGACACTCACAAACGGACACACTCTAGATTGTCGTCACTTTCGATGGATTAGACGGAGCATTCTTCGCCATACGAGAACAAAAGAGGTAGAGGCAACTGAGACAAGGGTGCCGACTACCATCCAGAATGCATAGGGAGATTGCTCGTAGCCCGTGTGCAGATTCATTCCGAGCACACTGGCTCCAAATCCTCCAATGCTTGCCGCAAAAGTTCCAATTCCGAGCCTCAGATCTAGCAAGACCAGCTCATTCCTTTGGCCAACCAAAGCGATATTTATAATATCCTCAGTACTTGTCATGTGCGAGATAAGAATCTGTGTGCGACTGGCAATTTCCTCTGCCATCTGTAGATAACTTTCCAACAAGAGCTCCATCTCTTCGTGTTGGTAGGCGGGGCGGTCATGGGTCTTGGCTGCATGTTTCTCAGAAAGGTACATGTCTGCCATGTCAGAATCACTCTCCAAGAGCTCCTTCAGACAATGTCGGATATTGTTAACTCGTTCATTGAATAATGCCACGCGCTTCTTGCAAACCAACAGAACCTTGAGCCGTTCCCAGTGTACAATGTTCTCCAATGCGCTAAGATGATCCTCCACCTCCGGCTGCATGAAATCAAATTCCTCCTGCAGATCATACATTGTCCGCTGGAGAATGGTCTCCAGGACGGTAAATTCAAACGGCATTTGCGTCGTTGATGGCTCTTCCTGCTTCAATCTATTTTGTAAATGCAGCAGAAAATCATGCTGCTTCAACCGTTGTTCCAACTCTAGACACTCAAACAGGATAACTCCGTCGTGCTTAATGATTGCCCGAATATGCTCCATATTGACGAGTACTGCTGAATCACGCACCAGAATAATCGGCAGCTGGTCTTTTAGGGTGCCATCCAGTTTCCGAATATCTCGCGGCAAAAGGCCCAGCGTAGAGCAGAGTGAGCTTTTTTGAAACTTGCCACTAGTGACATGCACTATCCCTTGACTGTCCAATTCGTGGCAAATAACTGCCGGATCCAGAGTTCGTCCGACACCCGGCTCCGAGGTCTTTGGGGCGGAATTGGCGTGTCTGGATTCTGGAGCCGGTTTTAGTTTCCGGAAAAACTCTGCAGGCACGTCACTAGTGCTGGCAAGCCTTTTGCCGGCAAGCTCAACCCTGACAAGTCTGGTGCTGACAAGCCCATTGCTGGCAAGCCTCTTATTGGACTTTATGATTGGCACACTGGACATAGTTGCGACACTGAGGACGCTGGATACATTGGAGACATTGGATACACTGGATACACTGGATACATTGAGAAAAATCCATCTGGGCCGCCTCCTGGGTAGCCTCGACATGGTCAACATAATCCCCGCCAATATTGTTCTAGTGTTTTTATTAACTACAGGTCCTCTTTATGCCGTTAATCATCCAATTCCAAATCAAAGCGCGGATACAATTCACGCGTGATGCATCCTTCCAGCACGGCAAGTCGACCTATTAGCGCTTGCGCCAAATCCTTGTATTCGTTGTATTTGTGCAGCTTTTCAATGAGCTCCTTTGTCCGTCTATTCTCTTCCTCTGCATCCTTTATACTGTTTAGAATAAGCACACAAGGTGATAAATAGTACCCTAACTCGGTGGCTAGCAGCGTGCATGACTGGACTGTCTCCTCCAATTCCGCCCTCAGGCGGGCAGTCTCAGGTTCTATCTTGTAAAGTATCACAGTCTCGCCAGACTCTAAATGGTACTCTCCTGGCACGGGAGCCGTGCCCTCTGGCGGAAGGTCCCCTACCTTGCATGCATACATGAAATGGTTTATTTTCCTGCTAGAGCCTGTTTTCGTATTTCTTCATCATAAATACTCTTCACCTGGTGATAGTCAAGTAGACTCAAATCCTCATCGGGCTTTATAATATCTAAAATCAGTTTCAGTTCTGCAAATTGCACCAGGTTTAGCACCATGACAAAGCATCTCATTCCCAGTCATGTTTGCAATAGCATAGAACGCCAATCCACCAAACGCCCCAAAGCGCAATCCACGTCTGACAATGTCCAAGAATGGTTCCCTCATACCGCGGTCATGGAGACAGACTTGGACGAGCAATTTCTCTACCAACTCTCAAAGTCCCCCCTTACCGCTGCAACCGACCCTCCCCGAATTCTAGAATCGCCTCAGACGCCAGCGAGGACAGAGACGAACAATTATGAGAGGCAACCGGCCGAGGCAAGCAGCTTCATGAGACCACTGACGGAAATTATGGATACTCCAAGGGTGGAGGATAGTCAGCTGTGTGTTCGCAAAGAGCAGCACGAGCTTTTGAAATCGACAAATTTTCTTAGCGACTCGGACGGACTGGACCGTACACGGACGGAAAGAACCGACGAGATTATGCCATTAAAATTGTTTGGGCTGTCGTTGGAAAGTCCCTCGCAAAGTAGAACTTCAATTGAAATGCCAAGCTCATTTTCAAAAGCGCCCTCTGCCAAGAAAAAAGTCTGCCAAAGTTCCCAAGAATCAATTTTTGTGGCAGCTACGCAATTTCCCGCCCCGCCGCAGATATCACAGACATCATTGGAGAGCTTTACTGACATTCCTGACACACAATATCCTGCAAATGTGGTCATGACGAGCATTAAAGACATTCTTAGCAGCATGCCGATGAGCTCACCAAAGACTGCGGGATCGATTGCAGACTATTCGCAACGGATCAACTTGTTCGACACTCCACAAAAGATGAACGACTTGCCCGAAATGGATGCTGATCTAAACTTGAGCGATCATACAGCCGTAATCTTCCCTCCCTCAGATGGAGAGGCTGTTACTGTTAGCGAAGCTCCAAAGATCCCTTCGGCCATGAAAAAACTATCAAAAAAGGTTACTCCAAGTACTAAAAAGGTGCAATTTGCGCCAATGCCTGTATCGTCGCCGGTAAAATTGAAATCTAGAGAGTCAATACTACACAGCCTGGGACAAGGGATTTCATCAGGCACAATTGACAAAAGGTCACCATTTCCCGTTGCCGGGTCCTTAAAGAGCATATTGTCTCCAAATAAGAGGGTATCATCTCCAAGTGTTCAATCTTTAAAGGACATGACGTCTCCAAGCATTCTATCCTTAAAGAAAATGAAGTCTCCGAGTATCCAATCTTTAAAGACAATGGAGTCTCCAAGTATTCGATCGTTAAAAAACACGACGTCTCCAAGTGTTCTATCGTTAAAAGACACGACGTCTCCAAATGTTCGATCGTTAAAAGACACGTCTCCAAGTGTTCGATCGCTAAAAAACACCACGTCTCCAGGTATTAGATCTACGCCAAAAAGCATAGTCACTTCTTCCTCTCAACCCACCTCTTTGATGGAAGACGTTTTAAAAAGCACCATTACAAAGCAAAGAAGCAGTCGACGAGAAGTATTAGCAACTCTGCCGAGTACTGGCAAAAGGTCGCTAATAGCACTGGCCAGCACTGGATTTGATACAATTGCGCCTCTTGCAATAGAACCAATTCCAGACCAAAAATCAGACACTGAATCTTTGCCAATCCACAAAAAGCCTCTAAAACTCGCACAGAGATCCAGTCAACTCGATAGACAGCTCGACGACCCATTTAATAGACAGCCTGCAAGATCGGTCCACACTCAACGCGCCGGTAGCACTGAACAATGCCTTTCATCGCACATGTTGGTTTGGGCTCGCTGGAGACCTTTGCATTACGCTCCAGCAATTCTACAAGAACGACTTTCTCGCACCCGAGACTTGTGGAAGATTCGATTTTGTCACTGGAAAGAGACGCGTCACAAATCGATCATCTTGGCCGACTTTTCGCCCTGTGACATTCGATCATTGATGGCTGGAGATGCAGTCCAAGTTGTGCGGAATAGGAAACGAATGGATTTTAGAGTTGGAGAGTTTGAACGTTGGATTGATGCCGGATCCATCTCGGTGCGGATTGATAATGTCAGCGAAAAAGTCGACTTGTCTCGTGTCGTGATTAGCAGAAAAGTTTTCCAGTCCCTAAAAACTGAGCGATGTCTCTCTTCCAATCTCCCGACCTCGCCCGCCACAAAGCGTCCAAGGAAAACAGCTCTGAAGGAATGGTCATTTTGGATCACTCTGGGCAATCTCTCTTCGTCAGCAAAGCGCACCCAAAAATCCCAGCTTGTCACCCGAATCCGATCCCTTGGAGGGACCGTCTTGGAAGATGACGCGATCAATGTGAATCCAGAAAGGACAGTGCTACTTTGCAATGGATTTTGTCGCACTGCAAAGACGTTCCTAGCTCTGGCTCTCCGTGTTCCAATTGTGCGTCTGGACTGGCTAGAGACTTGTGAACAGAGTAAGGGATTCGTTCCTCTGGAGTCCTTTGCTATTCCGATCATGAGCCATAGCAATGCAGAAACGAAGATTCTTCAGGGATGGACAATCGCCTTGGAGGGTCCAGGATCGTTTCGCAAGGGCTGGACCATGGTGTGTCAGGCATCGGGAGCAAATATTGTCCCATCCCTAACCAATTTAGATCCCGCTGGACAATCTAGAGTCCTGGTGGATCAGCTGCCATCCGGTAGCAGTCGACTCTCTCGATGGGCATCTCAGACGGGCATTATCATTGTCACAGTCGATTGGCTGATGAATTCTATCCTGTCTGGACGCTGTCTATAATTAATGTTAAGAGTAAACAATTTCAGTTTTCAAAATTCCACACAACATGGCCTCACTGCTGGCCTTTATGCAGTCTGAGCTCACAACCATTTCTCAGGAGACGCGTAGAAAGTGTCCTGAAGTCAAGACTGTACCTCCTGAGAATTTTAGTATGATGGCTAGGCAACTGATGATGTCTTGACACAGTTGAAGACGCTAAAAGATGTTTCGACTGGGAATCTGCCACAGGTGCTGGCCGAACAGGTTAATGTCGCTCGGGTGTTGGAACTGGCCAGTACGTGCAGTCAGGCAGCCCGGCTGATGTCGCACATTGTCGCCCTGCTCCACCGACTCGTGGCTCATGCAGCCCTGCCAGCCTCTGCGCTCCCCGTTGTACTAACAGTGTTGGACCGCACTGTCGGCCAGACTGACGATGTCCAATTGCGTGCCCTGCAATGCGTCATGCCACTACTTACGCATTACACCTGTCAGGGTGAGGATCTCTTCAAGGCATATGAGATTTGTTTTAAACTGCAAGCCTGTCGCTCTCCCACAGTGATTAATGCGGCAGTTGCCATTATTAGACAATTGGTAATTTGGCTATTTGAACGGGTGGTAGAGGAAGATGGCGAGCCTGTCCTGGATGAGCAGGTGACGCTGGTGACTATTGCGGTGTATAATGGGGAAAAGGCATCTCTTCGGCCCATCTCGGCGGATGCTTATATAATCATGCAGGACATTTGTTTGCTGGTGGTGGATGAACCGCCCCTAAAGCTTCCGTTAAAGTCGTTGAACAAGTCCTTTGGATTAGAATTGATAGAGTCGGTGCTTTTGTACAATTCTCGGGTGATGCGTCGACATCAAGTATTTGCCAGCCTGATCAGGGAAAAGGTTTGTCCCATGGTGCTGAAAAAGTTGACCGAGAGGAGCGATTTTTCGCAAACCTGTCGACTTTGGAAGGTCGTGTCGGCGCTGATCCGGGAATTCTACGATATTTTTGCCACCGAGACGGAAATTTTCGTTTCCTGTGCCGTACGGCTACTTGAGGAGAGTGACGTTCCTTGGGAACGTGCATTGGTGTTGGAAACATTTAGGGAAATTCTTGGCGATCCAGGTCTGGTGTCGCACATGGAAATTGCCTGTAGACAGGGCCAGATCGAGTCAAAGCTCCTACCCGATTTGTTCATTTCGATTAATAATCTGATTTTGGGAACGGGTGTCAGGCTGCACGGCATAGAGATGATTTATTCTCAAGTTTCTTTAAAGGTATCTATCAGTCAGCAATTAGAAAAGATCCACCCTCCCACTGTAAATGATTCATATCTGGTGTTGGTGGCGTCCGAATGCATCTCTGGTTTCCTTCATTATTTTTTGGAAGAGATTAGACCTCACTGTACAGATGGAAAAAAATACGTTCCACTAGACGAAACGTCAGATATTATTATGATGGGAAGGAGATTGTTGGATGTACTCTGGGCAACGATTTTAAAGTCCCAGTCCATGATGCTATCCACCTGCAGACTCGATGGAGAGTGGCAGGGCAAGATCATTGATGCCTTGATGGACTTGGTCCGATTAGAATCAGTATTGGGTTTCAAGGAGGCACAGAGCGCTACCTTGGAAGAACTATTAGATATTGCCCTTCCTGAATACCGAATCTCCACCTCGCAGGGATCATCAAAGACGGTCAGTGCAGTGCCCAGTCCGAATATGTCTAACGGATCACTCTTGGTCAGCGATGCAAATCTGTCCATGTCAGTAATGCTTCTCAATGTGGGCTGGGAGATTGGAGAATTGCTGGATGATGCTTGGTTGTACATTCTGCATGTTGTTCATGGCACGGACCAGTTTAATGTCATCAAGGTGAGACGGACGGCAGAGGCGGGCAGCATTGGGATGGATAGGATGGGCGAAATTGCTGATTTGTGCAGGCGGATCATGGAAAGTAGTCGTACCCTCAGCAACGAGGCATTTATGTATTTTCTGCGATCGTTATGTCAACTTGGATGCCAAATCACTGGTAATGTCACAGCATTATTTCCTGCACAAAAGCTTAAACAAGTCGCGCTGTTAAATGTAGAGCGATTCATCAAGCATGACACAGTGGCAGCCGCCAGTTGGGAACTATTAATTGGCCAACTTGAGCAAATTTTGAATACTTCAGATGTGACTCTTCGAGGATTGGGCTGTGAAACAGTCAGTCTGCTGACGACACAGTTTTCCACAACCGTCCCAATTGAGCAATTCAACATTGCACTCCAGCAAAGACTGTTGGGAGCCTTGGAGCGCTTCTATGGTTCAGCCACATGGGCTGAGGTACACAAGACGGTTTTGGAGTCGTTGTTAAAGTTGCTGCAACATCTTGGACCGCACATTACTGAGGGATGGCCTATTGTGTTCAGAGTACTCTCCAAGGCCACCGAATCCACCGATGTGTCCTTGCCCATTGTGCGCAGCGCCTTTTCAAGTGCCAAGCTGATTTGTGCCGAATTCCTGCCAACATTGCCACGAAGCTCGATCAGTGAGACAGTATCAGTGCTCAGTCACTTTGCCCGGATCAGTGAGGACCTGAACATTAGTCTGACGGCCATTGGTCTGTTGTGGGATGTGGCAGATCACGTGCGAAGGAGCGGGGACGATGAAGATCTTTGGCTGCTCATTCTCAAGCAGCTCGTGGGACTGTCTCGCGATGCGCGTCCCGAAGTGCGGAATAGTGCAATCCAGACAATGATACGTGCAATTGAGATTGGAGGAGTGTCATTGAAGACGGAAGAATGGAAGCGGATCCTCTTGGATAATTTGGATCCGTTACTGGAGATGCCAAACGGACAAATTGTTAAGTCAACTCCAGCATTGTCAACCACAGACAAAGACTTGGATCTGACCCATCACAGCCGTGACACGGGAGAGAAACAATGGAATGAGACGTTTCTGCTCATTATTCAGGGCACCACACAATTGTACTGCAAATTCCTCCCAGTTTTGAGCCAATCAGACGAGTTTGAACAGCAGCATTGGGGTAAGCTTTTGGGACTGTTTTCTGACTTTTGCGGAAAAAGCAGTGAACTGACAACAGCGTCGATTGCGTGTCTCGCACGTCTCGTGAGTGAAGGGGGTGTGCCGTCAACGAATCTATGGAGGGCGGCGTGGAATTGCTGGTGCGAGATTGGAGGTACGATGCAGAGCACCAGCACGTGCTATACCCAGGACAGTCTGCTCAAATTTGTACGAATCTTACCGCCGATCATGGGATTGTTGCAGACGCAAGACGATACTGATTGGCTGAACGCTTCCTTTAATGCTTTGGATAATGCACTGCAAAGTCCCACTCCCGAGGACCATGTGAAAGATGTAGAATCTCTGACCGAGCTGCAGCGTACAGTGCTGGAGATTGTTGACACATTGCTGGACTATGATGGTGCCCATCAACAGGCACGACCATTGTATCTGCGCAAGTTGGCGGGGTGGATGGGATGGCTGCACGAACTGACCGATGTGGAAATGACTACGACCACTTCAGTGCGCAGATCTCGAATCGGCACAGGAACCTCATTGCGACAAGGGGCGGGTGGGAAAGTGTCATACATTGCATTGGTGACAGTGGTACTGGAACGACTGCGAATCCGAACTGCGGATTGGTCGTCCGATGTTACATTGCACACGGAGGGGGCTTATGTTGTGGTAATCCAGGCATTGGGACGACTAATGACTCTTAAATACCGAGCACCAACGGGACCGGGGCCAGTGGCGCTATGGAAGTTGGCCACCAAAACACTCAATTCAGTGCTATTGGCCATCCTTCCAACTTATGCCTCGGACAATGCATGGCCGGTGGTGGTGACGCTGATGGAGAATGTATTGGATGTCAGCAAAACACAGGTACCGGCAGCCCTGGCGCTGGATCAGCTGGACGCCGACGAGGACTTTGACGTCACGCAGGTACTTTTTGTGCGCGATTCGCTGCTTCCGCTGATGGGAAATGTGGCGCCGTCCCTGATTGAGCGTCTTTTAGTCGCATTGGAACAGACCAGTCGGTTATATACGGATCTTTCTGACGCATCACATCCATCTTCGCCCAGCACTATGACCGTGTCCATTCAGCCCGTGATTAAGGAAAAATTGGCCATCACGTGTCTTCATGCGCTCTTCTCCATTTGTACAGATCGCAGCACCCCGGGCCAGGCATTACCCGCCCACAGTCGCGCCTCCTTCACTCTGCCATCATCTCTCATTGCCCTACCATCTGCTATTCTTCATGCCGCCCTGCCGATCCTCCTGGCACGATGTCAGGACGTGATGCAACGTTACACCCGCGACAAGACGCTTTTGGGTCGTATGCCGTTCCCACGGGTGCGTCAAGATGAGATGATCTATGTACTTTCGGCACTAAACGAGCTGCTTCTTCCACCCGGGTTGGCTAGTGAGAGTACTGGCACTCGACGTATGCTGCTTGACACGCGACGTGGTCATCTGTTCTATCTCTACGCCGAATTGTGCGAATGTCTCCGTCTAGAGGATCCGCCTGTAGTGTCATTAGTGCAGCAATCCTTTTGTTTACTTGGCCTTGAGTTGAACTTGATAAATAGCTAGTTATGGTGCTTTGAGCTTGGAAATTAGATGCTGTAAATGGATCTTTGCATTAAATTACAATGTAATTATGGATGTTTAATGTGGATCATGAGTTTGAATGTCTACTTTGCAATTTGAATATAAAACCTGAAGCATGTCATCAATTTATTATAATGCGTCAATGCCCACTCTCCAGCTTATTAGGTTATCACACTACGTCAGTGTTCACTGACCAGCTTATTATTATGTGTCGTTGCCACTCACCAGAGTGCAAATCTCTTTGGGAGTGAAAAAATACTTTAGAAAGGACACATTGATGATCTGCTGCCACAAATCCAATTCATACGATCGGGGCTCATGGGACATCTCGGTACGAGCGTGGCTAAGCAATCTATCCCAACTGTTAACCAAAAATAGGCCGCCTAGTTTGGTCGTGCGTTGTCTCGTAGCTACCAGGTATGGAAGCGCAATCAGCATATCGCGGAATCCCCGCGCTGTGAGACCGTGAGGGAAGCGTTGGGTATCAAGCTGAGAAACGGCTAAATCACTAAAGGGCCCGGTGGGGATAAGGCCGTCCCAGAGAGAGTCTATTAGCGTGTAATAGCTCATAGATGCGACTAGATCAGCTGGTGGAAGACCCATGGGCACATGTTGCAGCCACAAAAGCCGGCGCTCCTCCAACGACAACAGTTCTATAGGCCATTTATCCCGGGGTAATCCCTCCAACAGTTCGGACACATTGTAGCCCTGCCGACGCAGTACATCTATGCATCGACGTACTAGAAAAGTGGGCATGCGGGCGGGTTGAGTGATCTCAAAGGCGCGTTGGAAGAGTTTTCCCTTATCTTCTGGCAAAATGCAATCACTGATCTCGGCCAGTAGTACCAGAATGCTCCCGTCAATGGCGGTTGTGTCAGGCAAACTCCCACGCAGACCATTCAGCTCCTCAATGGCATCTCTCACCGTGACATATGACACATCTTTCCTGCTTCTCTGGAGCATTTGGCAGAGAGCATGGAGGGTCGAAACCATCTCGCCATTAGGGCTATGGTCCTCAATCAAAGCTTCTAGCGCCCACATTTCCTCAGCCGTCCCACGGAACATTTTCCAGACCAAAGTGGCATTCATATAGCGCACTAACCCTCCTTCCTCTAAATAGGATTGCAGTAGACTCCATCCAGTTGAGAACTCGTTGAAAAATTTTAGCAGTAGCACTGGCGACATGACATGCTGCAGTTGTTCAAACACTGAGGTTATCTGATCAGGCTCGGCTATTTCGAGATACGCTTCAAGCCATTCATAGGACTCCATCGTCCCTGCTTCCTGTGCCAAAATATGTTCTACAATCCGCTCACGTAGCGTTGGGTTGCGGAACAGACTACGCAGATGGGGTCCCACGCGGTTACTGGAGAAGGGTTCGCTGACATGGCCGTCAACTAGAATCCACTGCGTGATTATGGGATTAAAAACCTGCTTTTCTACTCGGAACAGTGATTCCAATCCTGGCTTGCCTATCAGCAGCTTTAGCATCTCGATTCGACTCGGTGTCTCTTGAATGGCCTCGTAATGTTGTTTAAACACCTGTTCTGGATCTTTAATTAGTTGTGCCATCTCATGAGCTGATTGTTGTCCAAATGAAGCGCAGATAATATCAACAATCTCCGAGTAGCAATTAAGTGAGAGATCATGGGGTGTAGTAGTTATTCTTATGCCTGCCACTAGCACGAGTCCCGCCAGCCACAAAAACTTGATACTCATACCCTGGCATGCTCCGGGGACGATTGTTAACAGTACATCTAAGAAAACCTTTTATAAGTGATAAATGTGACAAAGTATATCATATACATGTTCAGAGATTTCAATAGAGGATCTGCCAATGCGCAAAAGCGTTTTGAGATAGTATAACCACGGACCAGTTAATGTGCAAGAGTGTTTTGAGATAGTACAGCCACGGACCAGTTAATGTGCAAGAGTGTTTTGAGATAGTACAGCCACGAACAGGAAACCCCCACTGCAGAGCTTTATTACTAGTCTCACAAGTAGGTATTGATTAAGGCATGTGGCATATAGACTACCACTCGTAACACACCGGATTGTGGGATAACTATCAAGATTACCCATCAGAATCGGATATCATTTAACAGGGCCTTTAATACACTTGTGACGTAGAAGACTGATTAGTTGGGTATTTGACGTAGAGGGTTGATTAGTTGCTGGGTATTTGGGGACAGTGAGATGTGTATCCATACTATTCTAGGATTAGCAGTGAATAAACCCCCCCCCTTCCGCCTGACAGTCCATACTATTTATCCCCACTACGCGACACACTCACTACAAATTTTATAAAAACTTGTCTAGCGAACCTGTTATCCACTTATTGTTGGTGTCCGACCCAGATAGCGGTCCCACCGGCCAGTTTGGTTATATTAAGAATGGCTACCTAGAAAGAAGCTATACACTTTAATAAAAAGCAGTTCACTCATCAACAGAACCTTTAACCTATGGGCTAGCACAAACTCAACCAGGTAAAATAGATAAACTAGAGGCCAAATCAATCCAGGTCTACCCTATCAGGGTTCGTATCTCATCAAGGGAAAAGTAATCGCTAATCAAAGACAGTGATAGCACCTCTTGGGCTTGCGTTGCCAGTCGCGGATCACCATCACACATTGTCTTCAGATGAGTAAACACATCAGACCACGTTTTCAATTGAAAAGGGAGAAACTTTTCCAAGTTAACACGACGCCGCTCAAAGAGCAGATACGGAATGACACCAAAGACGAGGATCATGGCCTCCTCTACCAAATCGTACGATTGCAAGCAGCTCTGGGACATATTGTCGAAAATGTCAGATTCCAGAATGCAATTTGCCCTTTCAATCGTCCAATCCATGAGATTTCCATTCCGGGAACAATAAAGATTCACCGGCCATACACCAACATTGATGTGGTCCAGGAAGAGCCATTTCATCTCTTCAACCGACCTTGCCTCTGAATCGATCGAGTCTTTTGTAACCTGAATCACCTTTGCTTCCATCCAGTGTCGCATTCGCGGAAGCAACTCACATTGTGTGATTGGAAAATACCGTGACGACACTTTGTCTGCTAGTTGCGGCATCCTGGACACCAAGAGTTTCATTGGTAAAATCGGAAAGAACTGCGTATCCTTCGAAAGAAGCCAATTAACCGCGTCGTTAGGCTGTTCGGTGCTAACAGATTTCATCACAAACGACTCTGCAATTAGTGTGATCATCATTCCCCAGTATGCTCGCGTGTCGCTGGCATACGTTTTTAATCCTTCAAACAATTCTCCAAAATCTGTCGCCTGGGCAGCGCTGTCACGGTGTGAGCAGTTGTTGTTAGTGTATGCCAGCAGTCGGCGCGCAATAGTGTTCAGTTTGAAATGGGGTCCATTACTGTCCAGAAAAAAGGATGACTCCTCTAAGCGGTTCTTTTTCCGTCTAGTCAGTATGCCTTTGTGACTGAATTTGGCCAAATGCACATTCAAATGTCTTATTAGCCGTTCATCAGGCTCAAGATCCTGGTGGAGATATGAAGAAAGTATAGTGTTTTTGCACCCTTCAAGAAAGATGGCCAGCAGTTCTGGAAACACTTCACGAGCAGTTAGCCGACGCAACAGCCATTGGGCCTCTTTAGTTCTGCTCATTCCAATAAATTGCTCAAACAGACTTAACGATTGCATATCGCTGACTTGGTGAGTAATGCCATACTTTAACATTTGGCGGAGCGCGCCTGGATCAAAGTCCATTTCTGGAGGGTAATTATACGGCCCGAAAATAGCTCCTGTGTAGCCCTTTGTGGGTGAAAATTCCAGCGGAGGATTGCACGCCAGCTTAGGAGGTGAAAAAATGGTTCCATGTAATTCAGTATATCCTACATAGAACTGATACTGACTCCATCTGTTCACTGACTCGAGCACATTAAAATGGTGCCCATAGTGGAATCCATCATATAAGAGTATATCAGCCACAGTTTTCAAATTTTTCGGATTGATACGAAAGGTTTTAAACACGAGCCCGATGGACCTGGCAGGAGTGTCTCGGGCAAGTGTGTGTGGCTCGAAAGTGATGCTCAAGGCAGCTACGCTATGAAGTAACAACAGAAACAACATGTTAATCCCTGGTTATTAAATTGGCCCATCGTCCAGCATAAAATTAAGATTGCTGAGTTGGAGCGGTAGATTGCTGAATTGAAGCTGTGATTTAACTCTTGCATCACTACGATCGAGATTGGAATGCCATGCCCAGATGGGAGTACTGAGGAACACTCGTTGATGTCACCGGCTAGACCGGAAACCACCTCTTTGGGCATGTTTATTACACAACGATATCGCAATAAGCTGGGAGTTTTGTATCTTTAGTAAAGGCTGATTAAAAAAGTAATCTCAGTTCAAGATTGCTATAAACGCAATGACTTGAAATGTGATGGCCATAGAGACTATTAGTTTATATATCAATTACTACAATGTTTGCATAGACAAAGACCTCAGAAGGGGCAAATTGTGACGACAGCCGAGATATTTCCAAGAGCTTCCAGACCCGTTTTCTAGTAGCCAAACTTGATTTAATAGTCAACCTATTGACCACTTTGGCCCATCCTCCCGTTAGATCAATATCCTGCCAGATGGGGCATTTCCGTCCCGCCCGCACGTGGTAAGGAAGCGACATGATGATAGCTAATGTGGGATCTGGTTTGTTGACAGTCAATCTCATTACCCATTTCACATGTTGTATGAGGTATTCTCCGAGCAATGTCGATTGTAATGTGACATTTGATGGATAACTACGCATTATCAAAACACCTTCCAAGACTGCGTCTAATGTGCTTGCACGGTGAAACGACCATTGAATTATCGGCATTTGCTGTCTCCAAGCAGCCAAACGGACGTCTAATGGTCGATATTCTATGGGCCAGTAGTGCAAGGGAAACCTGGTACGCATGTTTACATCGATTCCGCTCCTGTAGGCCTTTGTGACCAATTTAATATCGTTAGGGTTGGTATAGCTAGGTGGGACAGTGCCAAGATATATCCCAGCAGTACCCATACAAACTCCCTCACTGATTTTTCGCTCGTGGCAAATGCTAGTCAAATACGCAATGACGCTCCACCAGGGCCTCGATCTCTGCCTCTGCGCAAACCGAAAAGACAATGACAACAACTCTATGTAGTTTTCATCTGTAGGATCTCCATTCATTACCGTATCAAGCAGCGACGCGATTATGACGGTAGATACGCCGCCCAAGTATTCCGGAATAGAGGCCCAGAAGCGAATGCGGCAATCTATGTTGAGTCGGTGGCCCGTCACAATCGTCATCACCGAACGCTCTAATAGTTCGATATCTGGAAGCCCCGCTGGTATATAAGCCTCCAGATAGGCAAACAGCAGAAATTCAGTGAGGATCGTGGGCGTCATTTTCGGAGTGAACAATCTTAATAGGGAGTTGGCGGCTTCTGGATATGCAATTCTCAAGTACCGGCGCAGCCATTGGTAATCCACGCACTCTTCTCCTCGCTCCACGGCATTCTCAATAAGCATCCGAAGTGTCTCATAGCCTCGCCAGAATGTGATTGGATTCTGTGGAAGCACGTCCAACACTGTTCCAGTGTACTCTCCCCATCCACTGTTGAGCAGCGTATGCGCCAATCCCAAGTCTCCAATCAACTTTCCCCCACTGAAAATGGTCTTGTGCAATCTTTTATCCTGCATGAATGGCGTGAGGAGCTTTACACGTTCGGTCGTTTCGCGAATCCCATTGTAATAGCATTGAAAATTACATCCTTCATATTGGAGCAGCTTGTGGATCGTTTCAATTCCCTCCTCATTAATAAGGTAGCTACCCAGTATTGCCCTTGAAGTCTCGCCAAGGGAGCGAGTCAGTCCTTCTGGGTAAAATCGTACTATAAAGCCTGCACAGACTTGCACCAAAAGCGCCACGACAAGCATCCGCTAGAGAGTGAAGCAAAGACCAATCATTTACTCGGAATCAATGGCTGATGATGATAATGTGTGATTTGGAATAATATTGAGGAGTTTTGAGGGGCCGATAACCATGGGCGGTTTGATCAATTTAATGTGACATTATTGTTCAAGTATTAAAATGACAGGTGGCCGTCCTATCGATCCGGCATAAAGAAAAATATGGAACGGTCCTTGGGCTTCCCTGATCCTGTAATACTGTAGAGCGATGGATTTGTGAGATAGTGGAGTATTTAGCTGGGTGCTGAGTACTGGGTGCTTGGTGCTGGGTATTTGTCCAAATATGAAAAGGAGAGTGAGTCAAGGAATGGAAAGATCGACTCTCTAATTTTTGGACACTATGTCAACAAGTTCATTCCAATTGATAAGGAACAGTTCCTTGCCGCTCATTTAAATTGGCACCGTGGTGCTTTTTTACTACGCGGCACATGCACAGTTAGTGAGAGTCATAGCTGGCAAAATTCCTCTTGTACATGCCACTCGGCAAGGCCTACCGATTTGCATTGGCAGGATTATTGTTTGGCCGTGAGTAGCTGTTGGAGTGTGGAAGGGGTAAAATATGTCATAACGTTTGTCTGCCCTGCCAGCTCCCACAGATCTAGCAAGTATAGCCGGTCAATATCCAGCCGGTAAGTCAGTCGGTGGAAATAAGTTTCCCAGTCAGCATCCACATCATCGTAGATCAGGGGATGGCGGACTTGCAATCGTTGAAAAATCAAGTATGGCCATGACACAATCATGGCTCTCAAGAGCTCAATCTTGTCAGATGGCCCCAGTGATGTGAACTTGGTGATGAACCACTCAGTACAACACATTTCACCAGCGTCCAAGGAGCTATCCAGGTTAACGGGTAGTCCCATGATACCCCTTTGAAAGTTTTTGATGAGAATGGAAACGTCCCGCACCGGCAATGCCTGGCCAATCCAAGTAGTCAGCGGACTGTCTCGCAGCCACAAGGACCGAACTAGCGGCAGTGGCAGGCGTTGATAGGGTATGAAGGTAGCAGGGAAGCGCGTAATAATAGGGGAGGAAATATTGTGATGCTTGCTTATCAGCGCTCGGGCCATCCAAGGACAGGTATTTTCCATTTTCACCGTTTGCAGATATTTAGCGACTATCTCTGCACAGTTGGGCATATAGAATAGATCGCATAAACGAATGACGTGGCCTATGATGGTCCACACTATTCGATTATTCTGAAA
The DNA here is from genome assembly GCA_002794465.1 of Paramicrosporidium saccamoebae. NCBI lineage: Eukaryota > Fungi > Rozellomycota > Paramicrosporidium > Paramicrosporidium saccamoebae. Next base: position 67,454 of record MTSL01000213.1, on the reverse strand, counting down.
CAAAGCAAGTCGGTATAGACTCTCTAACAGCGCGCTGTAGCCTTTTTGGGACGCTCCTGAGGATGGAGACAAGACCCACTCAACTAGCTGCAGTAGACGAATATTTGTGACCTCTCTGCATCCTCTCTTTAGCGCATGCAATTGTGCTGATGTCAACTGCACGCCATAGATCAGCCTCACCAAATGTACATTAATTGCCTGCAAGAGGTAATCCGGACCACTCCACTCCAGATATGCTGACATGAGGCTGGGGAATTTATAAACAAAGCGATACAGCATAGCAGCGGACATATCCACTCCTATCTTGAATAGCAGCCACCGGGCTGTGTCAGAGCCAGCGACATTGAGATATCCATATAGCCAGTCCCAGTCTTCCACCAGATGCATCTGATTTTCAAGCGCATAGCAAATAATCCTTCTAAACAGATGGCTGTTGCTCCAATAAAACTCTACTTGCTCAAGGTTGTTCACGGGAAGCTTGCTCACCAGCACTCCCGAATATCTCCTCCCATTGCTAAACATGGTCTGGGCGAGTTGTGGATTAATAACCAGCTTGCTGACACTAAGTAATGGCTCACCGTGCAGTGACTCTTGCTTAATAAGAGTCTGCAGCTGTTCGGTTCTTTCGGGCGATTCGACAATAATATCATAATGCTGACGATAATTGTATTCGTCACTATTGAGTAGCTCCGTAAAGGCAAGTAAATTCCGTGCTTCTATCTCAAAACTTCCAACCACTACATCGATGCAGTTTCGGCTAAATTGTCGTGCAAATTGCCTCGGCGAGATGCAAACTTTGACGGAGAGCACGAATGGGAGTGATAGTACGATGAGTGCTAACATGAAATATTGCCAATTGTGAGATTGCTTATTTACAGACCAGGGATCTTAATTGTGATGTAGAGGATTGATTAATTGGCTATGTGACGTAGAGGCAGAGGGTTGATTAGTTGGGTATTTGTGTGCTAGAGTGGATCGCTTTGCTGGGTATGTGAGCACAGTGAGATGTGTATCCATACTGTTCTAGGATTAGCAGTGAACAACCCCCCTTCCCGTCTGTGGTATTATCCCCACTACGCTACATTAATAAAGCAGTCCAAAATACTTTGCTGGCTGGGCCGACAACCAGGAGAGTCGCGTGTTGCCAAATAATAAATTATCGAGGATGCATGGATTACAGATATACCACTGCGTGGTTGCAATAAAGCGCAAATATAACTGTTTTACTACTGCTTAAAGGTGCTGTCTATTAGCATGCGCAATGTCTCAATGGTAAAGAACCTTGGAATGTAAAATGCTTCTAGCATCATCCTTTGATTACGATTAGCTAAAACATTTACTCGACGGATGAACATTTGCCAGTTCTGATCCGTATCCTCAAAGAGCGCTCCCATGGCCATTTTTCGCCCCGTCAGGAGCAAATACGGCCAGGCCATTAGCATTCCCTCAATGCTCTGCACGGTGGACTCTGCGCGCCGAATGAGCGCATCGCCGATCCATTGGCCACAGACCCACACGTTCAGCGGGAGTACTCGCCGGCCAACAATGAGACTTGCGACTTTTTCCCAAGTTTTTAGGTCCCGGTCATGTTTTTGTGGTAGCATTATGAACGGCGGGTAGCGCACCCATCGTTGCAAGGCAGTTTGTGGAAGCAGCAATCTGTTAGGGATATGACTCGTCGGGATACGTTCCAAAGTCTTTTTAAAATAGGAATCATCCCATCGCGGAACATGGCGAAATATCAGCTCTCTAATAACGGATGGCGGAACTATCGAGAAATCTACAGTTTCAAGGTACCATGCGGTTCGCTCCATGCACACGCCTTGATCCACGACGCCATCGCAATGTAGAAGCAATTTTGCCAAAATTGCCCAAAACGAAAGATCGCTTCTGTCTTTTCCTATATTGGCCAACAGTCCAAACACTTTTACAAACAATTGCGGATCCGCCGCAGGCTCAGAATCACTTAAATGATGGTCTTTGAAGCTTGTGAATACGTCACCAGAATGTGATTCTTCGTGAATTCGGACTGTCTCTAAGGAGAAATCCTGCCAACGAGCATAAATTATACTCTCTTGCAGAGGAGTGAGACTAGCCTGACACGTCATTTTTGCCAAAGAGACAATTAGCAGTCTGCAGAGTACATCAGTAGATAAATAATTTTCCAAAAACACTGCATTTGTCTTGGGTAGAAGCAGTGCGATAATATCGGGTGTCATGTTCGGGACTAGCAGCTCTGCCAGCCGAGAAATCTTTGCCTTAGTTGCGTGTTCTAGGTATTGCCGCAGCCAGCAAAGAGAATCCATACGGGAGAGTTGCTTGGTGGCAAGAAGCATTAGACTCTCTTGTACCCATTCATCGGTCATTCTTAGTCGCAACCCTCCAATTTCGGATTCTATGCATACCAGACACGTTTCAAGTGGAATATTCTCGGCCAGGATTCTACGCGCAAGTCTTGGATCGGCAACCAATTTGGATACGGAGAGCAGCGCGGCATTCAACTCTTTTTCTTTTGCCAACTCTACCAGCTGGTCAATGCATTCTTTAGTCTCTCCAATTCCATCATAATGGATTGCATACTCATATAATGGCGAACGAAACATCTCTGCCACTTTCATAGCATTCGGCAGGCTGAAACTAATCGATTTGAAAATGACCTCCATGGACTCGAACGTTCCATTATACACTAGTTCTTTTTCTGTAAATTGGATCTCAAGCGAGGCAACGCATGTAATAAAGACTAGCAACTGGAAAATAGTCATTATACCCCGGACTAGTGCGCTGTAGTGAGTGTCTGATTGTGTGTGAGCCATTGATGGAGAGGGAACTTGTATAGTAGGAGATTTGCAAATTAATGATGAAAAGTTGTAATTTTAATTAGTAATGCAAAGTTGTAATGTGAGTTAGTAATGCAAAGTTGTAATGTGAATTAGTAATGTAGAATTGTAATGTGAATTAGTAATATAAAGTTGTAATGTGGATTAACGACATGGCAGCAACATGAGGCAACAACATGAATTAATCGTCAATCGTCTCGTGTGGATATTGAGCCAGATAACATTGTTAGAGTTTGTAATTAATGTGTTGCCAGCCCATTTAATAGCCCATCCCTTTCAAGTTGGCAATTATGGGATTGCGTGATAGTAGTACGAACTATCTATAAGAATTCGTACGGATGTAAACGTAAAATACTCTGTCAAGTCTTCCATTTGTGCAATAAATGAAGCAAGCTTCCTTTTGGACGGAAAGTTCCGGTCGAGATAATGATACAACTGTTTCCAAGTGGCATTAGGTGAAAGATCCTGGAATGCTCTGGAAAAGTCCAGCTTCTTTTTGCAGGCGATCAAATATGGGATGGTCAGGGCCATACATGTTACAAATGACCCTGATGTGTATATTGAGCCAGATAAGATTCTCTGGAGCTTTGCAATTAGTGCGTCGCCAATCCATGTAGTAACACGCCCTTCGCCCACGTGTCCGTTCCAGGGAAGCTTTGAATATTCAAGTATTTCGCCCTCCGCTTCTATCAGCGTTGAATAGTGCATCTCATCGGCTTGCAAAAGGGTAAATTGTCCCCCACGCATCCACTCTTGCACAACCACATTGAGAGGGAGTAGCTCGTAAAAAAAATACTCATCGGGCCAGTCCTTAAATCTTGGCAAATGTTCCAGGCATATCGTTATGAACTGTCGACAGAGGGAAAGGAACGTCATGGGAGCAACTGATTCTCTGCGCACAGTCCGGAAGAACCAAGCCACATCTCCTTCTCCCAACTCCATTAATCCCGTCAACATTCCCCAATACGACCTGTCCCGTGTGGATAATCCCCAATAACTCAGTGCATCCATCGCTCGTTCTCTAAGCTTACCATCGTCCGATTCCATCTGGTTCATTGCAAAGGAATATAGTGACTCTCCGCTAATTTCCTTTTTCTTGTAGAACAATCTCATTCCTCGAATCCGCTTCCACCTTTCCATTCCCACAAGCTGCTGCTGTGGGGATAAATCTTTATTCCTCAGCCTCACCGCTACACATAACACCATTAACCTTCTCAGGAGATCCATGACCATTGCATCATCATCATGTAAAAACGTTTGCAAAAAAATTGCATCTTCATTAAGTCGGTCAAGAAATACTTGCAGAACATGTGGTGTCATTTCTTGAGGGCTTAGTAGATTCATCACACCCCGAGCTTCTTTGATGCTAGATCCAGCTAGATACTCCGCCAGCCACTCCAAAGTCTCTACGTTGCCCATCTGAGCATTCACTGCAATGTATATCAGACGTGCCTTCAGGAGTAAAGGAAATCCATACAATTGTGCAATGTTAATTGCTGTTGTTGACGCATCAGAGACCAAATTCCCCTTGTATCTTGTCGGGGTCCTTAGCAGAACTAAATATGCAAGTCGGTGGTTATGTATCAATTTGCGCGCATTGAATAGTAAATCATGTAGGTTTTGATCCTCGTACAGGCTGCTCAGCAAGTCTGCCCTATTACTAGATTCTGTGATTTCATCATAAATAGTGTGCAAATCATATTCACGAGACGCCAACATTTGGCAAATGATGTCGATATTCCTCCTCCCCAGGCTGAAAATCGACATGAGGGCCACCACAGTCTGTCTACTGCCATACCGATGTAGATTGTTTAACGTGAAGGAGACCCATAGACCAGCAACGGTGGTCACCAGCACAGTCAATAGCAGTACTTGCATATGACTAATTTATTTATTAACAAGGAGCTGTTGTAGGGAGGCTGGCGTAAAGTAGTACAAGAACCCAGAGTACTGCAATATATCCCTCAGCTTCACGTAAGGGTCTAGTTTCTCCTCCTCAAGCTCGTAAGATAGTTGGTCACAAAGACGTATCCAAGAATGCTCCGTTCCCTTGCTGGTGAGAACACTAATGTCCAGGAACTCTCCTCGCGCAACAGCATACGGTAACGCCATTAATAGCGTCCTGACCAAGAGGTATGCGTTGCCTCCATCTGTCGCTTTGATACGATGGTCTATATTGCACCGATAGAGGTGGAAGATGGCGCTTTTGGCCTCGGTCCTGATGACTTTTACCACCGGCGCACCCTTAAGCCGTGCGTTCCATGGGAATTGTCTGAAATCTCGCAAGTACCAGGCCAGATCGCTGATTGAACGGTTAGCGCGAAAACCTTTTGCTGCAATATGCAAGGTGTCGCTTCTTAACCACAACAATCGTGCCTCTTCTGGGGGAAGCATCTTTGCGGACCAGTATGCTACAGGTGGAGTAGGATATTTGAGGGGGTAAATTGTGGAAATAAGCCGGGTCATCAGCGGAGTGGTGCGTGATGGCGTCATCTCATTGATATAGTCAACAGTCAGTCTTTTGCAATCTTTTTGCGGGATATATGGGTGAGAATTACACATCAAGAGCAAAGATCCCAGGAGCCCCCAGCTGGGCCGGGTATCCAATTGTCTGCTGGCTGCAGTCAATCTCTCCACAACCTCGAAAAACAAATTTCCAGATGCCTCAGTTTTCTCTAAATACTGTTCAATAAATCCTTGAAACGCCCTGTTGTCCCCACTAACGGCGATGGTCCAGACATTATTGATTACTTCTAATTGTTCTTCGGTAAACTCGATATATGCCCAGTACTTGGCGGCGTGTGCAATTAATAGGCGGATGACTTTATCGGCATCATCAGTCATGGTATTAGTTAGATAAACATCCAGGAATGCTGTCTGTCCAGGAAAGCTCTCAAAGTATATTGCCAGTATTTGGGGAGTCATATGATCCTCAAGGATATCCAATAGATTCAACGAGTCCTCTGTAGACGCAACGCGTAGATATTCTCTCAGCCAGTTCAAACTTGTCATTTCGTGCAGTTTTTTAGTTGCCTCTTGAATTACAGCCTCCAGCAAGTTTGGATATTTCATGAATGTGCCCACGGCAGCGTAAGTATCTCCTCCTGAGTTGACAAGCAGTCGCCCATCATATTCGATTTTTAGAACCAGAAAAATCCAGCATGCAAGCTCAGGACAGGTGACTAGTTTATCTGCCTGAAATAGCAAATCGTGCATTTTTGGATCTCTCGCCAATTCTTTCAATGCCCCCAACCTAGTACTCTCTCGAATGTGGTTGTAGTAAAGTTTCTTAAAGTTGTGTATTGGGCACTCCAACAGCCCGAGAAAAGTACGCACGTTGTTTGAATTGTCAAACGATACTGCAGTCAGGAGACAGTTGACTTGTTCAAGTGTACTCTGCTGAAGCAAGGTCTCAGGAGTAAATTCTACTGTGATACAGGTGGTGATTCCAAGAAAAAAGAGTATGATTGGAAACCACATTTCAGAAAGGCTTAGGCCTGCTGCAGGTCCCATCAACCACATTGCCAGTGTGAAGATGGTCGAATCACCCCCGTTCTCGCCTCATTGGCAAATGTTCATTTTCTGCAACCGAGTCATTGTATTAATCCACGTATAAACTCGACGAATCTATGCAAGCCTAGCCGTGGACAAGGGGCTTGACACGATTGTGAGGCTTGTAGTAAATGCAAGGTTGATAATAGGAATCCTTTCTTCTTGGTCCTCAGATACGACAGTGATAGACTCTCTCACCGACAGAACCTTTTATCGAGAAAACCTTTTATCAAAAGACTCTTTTACCGAGGGCCCTCAATCCCCGATCACTGGATTTACTCTCTAATCGGTACATAATTTTATATACCCTGGCAGTCCCAGTTTCTCAGTCTCGCCGACAAAGGAATACCGAATACGGCGACAATACAACATGACATTTGCAACAGTAGCCGCTGCCGGTTCGACCCAACTAGCCCTGCCGCTGCACTCTAGCTGGACATTTTGGTATCTGATCCGCCATGGGCGCGGGGCCGTTGCTGCTGCCAACTACGAATCCAACTTGCACTCCATCGGCACCTTTAGCACGGCGGAAGATTTTTGGGCAGTATATGGACATCTGAAGCGGCCAAGGGAGCTGGCCATCAATTCCGACTATCAGGTGTTCCGGGCGGGAATCAAGCCCGCATGGGAAGATGATGCAAATGCCCTTGGCGGCAAGTGGGCAGTGCGGCTTCGAAAAGGAGTTGTGACACGTTTATGGGAGCATTTGGTAAGAAAAGACTGCTGAATTTATGGTGTAGTTGTTGGCCGCATGTTCAGGACTCCTTGATGACTATGGGGTTTGTGGCATGATAGTGTCGGTGCGTTATGCTGAAGATATTATATCCGTGTGGAATCGCAATGCCAACGACGAGGACCAGAAGATTCGCCTACGCGACCAGCTGCGTCTTGTGCTGCAGCTCCCGTCCTCTGTCCATTTAGAATACAAAGCGCACGATACGGCCTACGGTCGGACGGAAAAACGTTTGTAATAAATTGACCAATCGGTTATCATGGTGGGACCTCCGGTGCCAATAAAGCCGGAAGTAAGACGAGCATTAGATGTGGGTGTGGGTGTGAGACAAAAACCAAGTAGGAGCCAAACCATGGATATGGATGTGAGACAAACACCAAATGGGAACCAAACCATGGATGCGGGACAAACACTAAATGGGAATCAACTAACGGACACGAGTCGGACATTTCATGCGAGACAGGCTCCCCCAGTGCCTGCTCGACCTAGAGCCGTCTCGGCTGATTCTGTGTTGGCTGGGATTTCAACCCTTCAGATTTCCACATTGGACTGTCACCGGACACGAAGGGAAGGTCCGACGCTGGAGAGCAGATTGCAAATTAGTCGCAGTCGGAATGTAATTAAGCGGGTAGTAGTATCTGGAGAATTGGTTGTTGCTATCAGCACTGCAACCATTTTAGGGTGGAATCTGCGTTGTGGAGAGTTGTTATGGAGTCATTCTACCGGCCTGGATTTTCCCGAATCGGCTGCATTCATTGCACTGGACAGAATGGCGGTTGGCACAAAGAATGGGAACATTCTAGTAGTGGATTGCAGGGTGGGTGAGATTACCAAGAGTATGAGTGTCTCTGGTCGAGCAATAATCCATTTAAAGACCACGAAAGAAGAGTTGTGGGCAGTCGATGATGCTGGATGGGTCCATGTTTGGAGAATAATTGATTCGGACATTAGCGCTGATGCAAAGATTGGCGTGACAAGAGTCATGGATTGTCCCACGCTCGTGCATGTGACTGATGGTGGGATTGTGTGGGTTGGATCGGGAAAAGTGCTGGAAGTACATTCGAGGGAGCAGAATACTCTGACACTGGCGGCCCGTTTTGACTATGAGGCCGATCTTGGCCTCAAAGTGGGCATTGTAACCGGGATTACCTCTGTAGGTAAAACTATTGTTACTGCTCATGAAGATGGTCTGCTTGTCAGGTGGAATGCGACAGGCGTGCCAACAGGTATATTTCAAACTGGATCCCATAAAATTACCTGTATTGAAGGTAAAGGCACGTCTTTGTGGCTGGGATTGTCCAACGGAAAGATGAAGATTATTTGCGCAAAAGACTGGAAACTGTTGGCAGAGTGGAAGGCCCATCAGACTTCCGTCATACACATTGACGCAGCCCAATTCGCCACCAACCCATTGCATGTTCCATTGGCTTCCCTCTGTGATTCTGCATGCGTCAGTTTGTGGGATGCAAACCTCATAAAGCTCCAGGTTGATGAAATCTTGCACAAACGAACCGAAGAGTTTGCCAAGAGCCAAAACTGTGCTGTCCGCGTGTGTTCCTGGAATGTGGATTCCCAAAGACCACCAGAGGCTCCCTCGTTCTGGGCGGACTGGCTGGACACGACCAGAAAATATGATCTCTACGTTGTTGGGATTCAGGAAATGGTCGATCTGGAATCCAAAAGCACCAATGCCAAAATGATTCTTGCCTCTAATAGCAAAGTCACCAATGCTCCCTCCGATGATGGACGAGCCCAGCTGTGGGTGGACAGGATCTTGCTAGAGCTGAAGCAGACATGTCCAAATGTTCGACTGGTTTCTCAGAAAAATATGGTAGGTCTGATGATGGCAGTTTTTGCTGATCCAGCCCTTTGTATTGGGATGGTTTCTCATGAGATGGTCAAGACTGGCCTCGGTGGTTTGCATGGGAACAAAGGCGCCATTGTCACGCGTCTGACTATTGATGATACGTCTCTATGTTTCGTAAATTGTCACTTGGCAGCTGGTCATTCGCAAGTGGCAGCTCGAAACACTGATCTCTCGACAATTCTGAAGAATGCACATTTACCACGGGTGGCACAGTCGGAATGCGTATTCATGGGGGGAGAGGGTGATTTGATCTTTGACCACGAACATGTTGTTCTCTTTGGAGACTTGAATTATCGTCTAAATACAACGCGAGAAGCTGCAGAATCAGCAATACATGCTAAAACTCATGTCGAACTCCTCCCGAATGATCAATTGCTATCTCAACTCATCAAGGTCCCCAATCATCCTCTCTCAACCTTTAAGGAGGAGCCCTTAAATTTCCCTCCGACTTACAAGTACGACCGTGGCACGGATGTCCTGGACACTAGCGAGAAGCAACGAATCCCTGCTTACTGTGACCGTATCCTCCTTCGCACAAACTCTCCTGATGCGAGGGTGCAGAACTACACTTCTCATCCCTTGATGCAGGTCAGTGACCACCGTCCCATCTCAGCCACTTTGACTCTGCTGACCAAACAAATTGACCATCTGAAACGTGAAACTCTCCGTCTCGCCATCCAGCAAGATTGGCTTCTTAAACTGTAAATAAAATATACGCTTGATGGTTGCTGGTGATTGGCTATAAATGTATCAATTTTTGGGGCCGAGTTTGTTTGGATGGGATGGCTAAGTGACATTTACAAGGTGGTCGCCTCGCCCGTAAAAAAAAAAGACCAAGTCAAAGCCTGGCAACAATTCGACAGAGAAAACAGAGGATTGGATGTTACTGAGCACAGTAGCATCCCCAAAGATGGTGATCCTTGATCCGCCCATGACATATGTTCAGCAGCCAACCGTCAGTGCGGGCGTGGTCAAGCCGCGACGCAAGTTGAAGCCTGAGCAATCCAAAAAGACTTGCCGTGAAAGAACTCGGGAGCGTGAGGTCGTTCGTAAAATGACACTGAGACCACATGTCAAAAGAGACACGCATCCCAAAAAGGTGCCTATCCAAAGCAAAATGTAGCCAGGCTGAGAATAAAACGGTTTATTCTTATAGTAAAGTTTCTACAACAAACCAGTGCAAAGGGGGCTGTTAGTGTACAAAGGCATATCTTTATCAGATTATGTGGCACATAGACTATCACTTCTATCACACTGAATCGTGGGCTAGGCATTAGAATGACCAATCAGAAGTGTGTAACGTAAAGGATCGATTAGCATGCCCTTTGGAAATACTATTGATTTGAGAGGCAAGGGAACTCTTTTATTATCAATTTGTAAGTGTGAGATAGTCTCCCAAATAAATACTATTTCCAAAGGACATGCTAATCAATCCTCTACGTCACAAATGGGCGCTGTTTGGCACACTCGTTACTACAAATCTCGTATTTATGGCGCATTTTCGATAAACACCATATTTACAGTGCGTCAATTCGCGTTTAATGGATGGTAATCTCTATTTTAAACCGACTCGGGCGTATAAAAGACGCATTTACCCCACCAAAACAGCTCTCATCTAATGTGCGATAGTGGTTACGAATTATTCAAAAATTCGTAATTATGCTGGAGGATGTAAAGAAGGGCAAGGCCAGCTGGCATGATTTATACAGCTTTTTGGACGGCAATGGCAGCATTGATGCTGGAGAGGAGGCTGCAGTGGTGAAAATGCTGACCAAAGGAAAGGGACAGGACCTCGACCGTGCATTCGTCGCCCTCCACGTATGCGCAAGGAATGGGGAATATGGAACAGAACTGATACCGCTGGTTGAAAAGGCACTTTCGGAGACTAATGAACCCGTCCTGCTTGGTGAAGTATTCACCCGGTTTGCTTGCGCCTTGCCCTCACTAATCAGACTGGTCTATACCTCGAACAATTTTGATTTATGGGACGTGATTAATGGATTGAGGGAGCGCATCCTTGGTTTAATGAAAGAGAGCAGCCACGCCGGCGTGATAATACGCGGTGCACGCATGCTACAAATGTTTGTTCTGTATTGTTCCAACCGCAGTCAGGATGAAGACGAGATGGAGGAGGACGAATTCAGCTTGGATACCCTTACCCTGACAGACGACTCCAAGATCAAACTGAACGACATTAAGCAAGTTTCAAGCGCTTCGCTTGACCAACTTATTGCTATCCTGTGGCGAGACAATGTCCCCTCCAACGCTCTCCTGGCCGTTTCCAACCTACTCGGCAGGATTGCCCGGCTCCGTCCACCCTTTCTACCCAAAATTGTGCCCGCCCTGATTGAGTTATTCGAGACGCAGCCTGAGCGATTGGCTGAACATCAGCGTCTCCACCTCGGGCATACTCTCGAGAAGCAGCTTGCCAGTCTTGTGGAATGTGCAGCAGCTGAAAAGTATTACTCGCTCATTGTGGAGGTGCTTAAAAAATCCACCAAATACGGCAAAAAGCGCCGGAATGAGGAGGACGACGACGAGTCTTTGCTGGCCAATGTGGGGACTAAAAAGATTAAAGCAGAGCCTACAGTGGAAATTGAAAAGGTCTCCCTCTCCACCGCAATTGAAGTTTTGCTGCACGCGTTGCGCTTGACTCCAGTTGAACGACTAAGGTCGTCGTTGGAACGCTGGAGACCTACTGCGCATGTGCAGGTTAGGGATCCGAGACGATTGGATCCTCGGCAGCCCCAGATTCAGGCATCTTCAGTGGACATGGCAGTGGATCAGATGGTTCCCTTTGAGCTTGCTCCGCGTGTTATTGACGAAGCCGAGCGAAGCCAATTATTGCTAAACCAGTACAAGGCCATTCTGGAAGGAATGTCAGACAATGCCATTTTTCAAGATGCCAAGGAGAGGAAATCCCAACTGAAATCCCTTTTGAGGCTTGCAGCAGTACTAGAAAATGCGGTTATCGGCGAACTCTTGATTGATTACTGGTTTGTGAATTTGGACGAGCGCATGGCAGCCCTGCTGTATTGGATGAGGTTGGTGTGGCTCCAGGCTGACCGTGAAAAGTACCAAAGCTCCTACGCACTGATACTGGCCCGGCTGCAGGAGCTTGCGGCGGAGAACAGCCCGCAATGGGAGGCCTTCCTGCAGCGATTCCTTATAGAGACACCAGAAATTGTGGGAGATTTGCATATCACGCTCCTTGACTGGCTTTGTGTGACGCCGTCTACACGCACCCTAACTCTGGCAGTTATTGAGCAAGTCTCCATCAAGAGACCTGCCGTTCGGATGTCTCTAGTAACCCGACTATTAGTCTTTTGTGTAAGTGAAGATGAGTCGCTGAGGAAGGCTGCCACGGCCATAATATGTGATAGTCTGATTGAACTGCAGGATGTGTCCAGTCTAGTGTCTAGTGCGGCCACCGATGCATTGAATAGCATCGACCCTACTGTCCCTGGGATTCAAATGGACTTGGTTCTGCGTCTGATTGTGAGACGGCCTGACATTGTTTTTGGAAAATACTTTGTTACATACAATGGATTGGATGCCGCCGTCCAAGAGTACTGTGTTAGTCAACTTTCATTGCTTTGTTCAATGCCGGATTTGGAAAAGTCTGTCGTCTCTCTGTGCAATTACCTGCTACAGGCTCCCATTTCAGTCGACCCTGTGGGAGTTTGGATTGAAAAGACATTAGAGCATCTCTGCCGACATAGTATTCAATTTAGTTCGTTTCCTAATTCCATAGAACTGTTCCCATCAGAGTGCATGGATCAAGCAATCGACAATCTGCTGAATGACCGATGGCCGATTCGATTACTAGAGCTATTTGCCATGGTGGCCACAAAGGAGCAATTGAAGACAGGTCTGGTTCATTATGCAGAGGTAGTGGATCCTCTGGAAGAGAAGAATAAGATGCACTATGTGAATTTGTTCTCCAAGGCGGCTGACCTGTTGGGACCTTCTGAGCTTTTTGTGTTTTTGCACAGGCTGCCTGTCCCTCTTAAGCGTGGTGTTGACGTGATTCAGATTTGCTTTGTAATGAATACTGTTTTCAAGCCCGACACCATTGCAACTGCCCTCCAACGGCTAATTGATCTTCCCGAGTTGCCCACCATGCTCATGCGCACCATTCTTCAATCAGCAGCACATCACAAGGGTCTTTCGTCTCATCTTGTTGGACTTTTATCCCGACTCCTTAGTCGCACCCTCTCACCCAAACTTTGGGATGGATTTATCCGGTGTCTCCGCACCCTCGCACCCTCCTCATATGCTGTCATGTTGCATCTCGATCTGGAAAGACTGGAAGAGGTACTGCGGACGGCGCCTGAGCTACGGCAGGGCTTTACTGCATATTTGAGACAGCAGAGTGCGACCATACAAAATCGATATCCGCCCTCTATAATGTTTCTCAGCACTGATTAAATTGTCGTGTTGGCTAGGGCGGTTAGTGGTCGGTGGTTGGGTGTTAAGGTGTTAGGGTGTTAGGTTAAGTCGAGTCAGCCAGTACATAGTGATAAGGAACACATAACTGCAATATAGAAGTGACATGACATGAAATAGTGATTAGATTAGTGTGAAATGATATCAAGCTATCTACAAAGTAATGTCAAGCTATCTACAAAGTAGTGTCAAGCTATTTACAAAGTAGTGTCAAGTTATCTACAAAGTAATGTCAAGCTATCTACAAAGTGGTGTCAAGTTATCTACAAAGTAATACCGAGCTATCTACAAAGTAGTGTCAAGCCATTTACAAAATAGTATCCGAATAACTACATCTCAAAGTGCCTCGTGTTATATACAGACTCTCACATGGGCTACTCACTTTAATCTCTTAATCGCACATAATGGTAATAGAGGGTGGCCATCTCATGTAGTTTAGGGCTTATTCGGTCTGTTTGGGTCTCCTCCCGAAATTACTGTGCAATTTGAAGAACCATACGACACTTATCGTCGAATCCTCAGTCAAGGCGCAAATTCGCTGTCCAGCTCCGAAACCTGTCCAATTGTACATGACAAGACATCCCTCCGTGGTCACCTCCATTTGCGTCCCAAGTCGCCTCTTGATCATCTGGGAATTTCTATAACGCTCATCGGCGCCATTGAACGCACACCTCCCGACGAGTTCATTTCCACGCGGGTGCAGCTGGCCCCGCCAGGGACGATGAAGGAGACGACAGTGTTAGAATTTGATTTTGGAAATGTGCGTTTCCCGTTCCCGTCATATGATGGGTCAGGAGTCTCGCTACGCTATTTTGTGCGAGTTGTGATGCATCGAAAGTTGTCTGACGTGGTGAAAGAGGCGACTCTGTGGTGTCCGACAGTATATGAGCCGGTGGAAATGTCACCCTCCGTACCGGTGGAGATTGAGGTCGGTCTGGAAGAGTTTCTCCACATCAAAATGCGTCTCGATCGATCCCACTTTCTAATGACTGATGAGATCCACGGGACGGTTCAATTCTTGCTGGTCCGAGTTCGGGTCATTGATGTGGCCGTTACCCTGGTTCGAAAGGAGCTTGATGGTAATAATGAAGTGATTGAGCAAACCATTCTCTCAAGCCGACAGATCCTTGATGGCTCGGCATACCGGGGAGACGTTCTGCCCGTCTATCTCGATTTGGCGGCCCTAGGGACTAAAGCGTCGCCCACCATGAACAACATTAATGGCACCTTTTCTGTCCGGTATTATGTAGGATTGGTGCTGCGTGATGCGGAGAATAGAAAGTATTACAAGCAGGTGGAGATTATGCTACGGAGGCCTGAACGTTCAGTATTATATCCCGTCCTTCCCGACTACAGATTGGGTCTTGCTGTACAGTGATTAATGTGAGAGATTTGATCGAATAAATGCCTTTCTGAGGACAGGGGGGCCCGTACCCTTACGATTTCAGGATTGCTGCTAGCGAGACTAGAAATATGCCGTTTTATTAACATTCTCCGACAGCGTGCAAATTCTTTTCCCCTTTCTTTCGTTTCGTCTCTTCTCATCCGACTTGTCCTTCTCCCCCTCCCCATACACACTACGCAACAAAAGGATAAATCATTTATTTGGTTGGTCATTGTCGGAGTTAGATAAAGGTCTGGATCGTCTTTTTGCCAGATACAGCGAGCAGTTTGCTCATGTAATAAATGGAAATAATTTCACCTACCACTAGGGTTCCCTCTCCAACCTGTTTCCACGTCAACTCTTTTACTCGTCCTGCCAAAGCCTCAGCCCACTTGCCCTGCTCGCGTATCGTTGTGGGAAAGAGAGTGTTCCAGGCTTGTGCATACTGCAGCTTTGCCTGTTGCCATAGTCCTTCTCGCGGCCATCCGTATTGTCGCTCTCTTCCCACTGTTCGAGCAAACTCTCTGCCGACCAGCGCTGCGTTGCGCATCGGTCCCTGCACCACATATCGTGCTCGATGGTAGCCCGCAAGACTGCACCGGCCTACCCGCTCCACCAACAGCGTCGCCCGAGACACAATCGCATTCACGCTGAACGTCGACATACGATAAATTAATTTTCCGTATGTTGGCTGCAGGTGCCGTTGTGGTGGTACTGATAATGTAGCAGCGGCCGTGATAGTGGTGACAGTATGGCTGGTGGTTAGGATGATGGGAGTGAAAAGTAAGGGATGGGGAGTGCTTCAGATGAGCGCACTCGGGTGGGGCAGCGGTGTGCATCTTGCCGAGTGGACGCTCAACACGCTGGGGGCAGTTGATGACAAACTCTATGCAATGTTGCAACGCACCAAGACGGCATTTTGTCTGACAGAGATCAAGATCAGACTGAAGGGCCTTCGCTTTCTCCTGTCAATAGAGTCTATCAATGTTTACGTCAGTCCTACTGGGAAACCAGCTGGGGAGCAATTTGAGAAACAGTCAAGCGCTCCTAACCTGTTGCTAATGCGTATTACTCTGTGGTTTGCTAGACTATTGGTGTCGATAATTCGAAAGTTTTGGATAGTGAGGGTGAAAAGTATCAATATCTTGTTCACTCACATCCCCAAGGACATTAAGACGGAAGAATTGCAATTTTGGAACGCATTGCAGCTGTCATTGCAAAGCGTCGCGATTTTTGAAGAACGGGCCACGATTCTTGACATTAAAAGCGTACAAGCATTTGAGTGTATCGTCAACGAAGTGGAAAGGTCCGTAATCACAACTAGAGAAGTGGCAAATATTCCTGCTGTACGCATGTGTAATGGAACGGTGGGAAAGGAACTAAAACTATCGGCGGATGGAATTGATGTAAACCTGTGGCCTACGACCTTGTTACTTATAACAAGTGCAGTTGCCGAAGGAAAGCTAACTGATTCTCCATTGGGCACTCCATCAGATACTGTATCAGTCGATTCGTCCTCAGTAACCGATCCCTCTTCTCCATCCTCCTCACCACTCTCCTCACCGCTCCCCTCATCACTCCCCTCACCAGACTCCTCACCAATCTCGTCACCAACCTCCTCACCAGCTTCTTCACCAAAATCTGCAGTGTTAGATATTCTCCGCGTCGTATTCCCAATACGGCAATTATTTTCGGCAATTTTGGGCAACGTTTTAGTCAATTTGCATTTGCCAAAATCAAAAGAAGAAACACATCGTTTTGAAGCGCTTCAATTGACTCTGACCGATTTACGTGCATTTGCCAGACTGGATCCAGGAGAGATCCCGCAATTCTTTTTACTAGGACAAGATGCCCGCATGTCATCCCTGGGGGCAGACAAGATTGGACCTGCTATCCAGTCGGTAATTCAGAAACTGTTTGAGGAACGGCATGAGGGACGAGTGGATGATTTACTGACCGTCTCCAATGCATTCTTTGGCAACTGCTGGCCGCAAGTAACACAACCAGTGGATTTCAGATTGACTGATGTCACTATACAGAGGTGGATTAAAGACGTGTTGGATGGAAAGCCGGCTTGGAGGATCGGCACTAGCGGAGATGAATACTTTGCCTCTGCGATCGGATTGGTCAAGGAGGTTGGCGAGCCCCTCTATGACCGGTTTAGCAAGAGCGTACAGCCATTCCAGGAGGAGGAATTTGCATTGCTGCCCCAGACGCTGATTGCTCGGGTGGGGTCGATTGGCTTTGATGTCCCATTCGAGTATCCGCTCAGTAATCTTTTCGACCACCTTACATACTTTATCAAGACTGTCAAGGCGCCCTTCCAAAAGACCTCCAATCGACAGGACTTTAATCTATTCGCCAGTACATGGCGATTGATTATCCAGAGCAATATGGCTCGATTCTCTTTAGCAGATGATGCTTTCGAGACGCGGCTTCAGAAAATCTTTCGTCTCAAACGACAGATTGTTGGGAAATGCACCCGACTAGATCAGCTGTTCTGGAAACAGTGCAAGGAGGAGCGCGAGCACCTAAAGACACTTGCTGTAGAGGAGCGATGGGTTCCGATGCAATTGAGAAGCCTTGCCGGTTCTTCTACCCATCCAGAGATCCTAAAGGCCACTCCCCATTTGGCTAACAAGTATTACCTCCTTCAAGAGGAGCTCTTTTCATTGTATCGCCAACATATGGAAGGAAGAAAGGAGAAAATTCGACCGTTATTCCAGGTAAAGGGAGCCAACGTAGATTTTTGTATTCGATGGAACAGGGATTATGCAAAAGGGATGGATCAACTGCTGAATTCGATTGATAGCGAGGGTAATTTTGCTGATGGAGATGTAAAAGAGTTTGGACTGTTCTTGGGAGGCTTTGTGGATGTGTCAGCCAACAACTTGAAGGTGGTATTGCGAGATTTTGCCCTTCCGCTGTGCTACACCAAGAATGTGCACATCATGGGTCTGCTCTTTATTGTGGAGGCAGCGAGTTATCGTAATGCACAGTCGCAACATCTCATCCGCGTCATTGACACGCTGACGGGTCGATGCAATTTGCTTGGATTGGATAACCAATGTAGAGCGCCCATAAGCCATGTCCTCCTCCCCACCAAGATTTATCACTCATTGCAAATTTCAGCCTTCACATCGACGGAACCCACATTGATGGGATTTTCGCCGCTTTTTGAAGGGACCTTTCATATGCTCGATCGGGCATTTGAGCTCTTCTCAAAGCCTAGTGAGGAAATGTCGCCATTCTTGCCGTTTTGGGACAAACTAAGGATGTTGTTGAGAGGGACAGACAGCAGCGTATGCATAAAGGGACCCTGTCGGGTGGTGGCGCTGGCGGGTACGGATCTGCACAGTACGGATGAGACGCTGTCCCTGGTGTTTCCCCACGGCTTTGAGGTGGGAATGAATGGAGCCGAGATCCGATTGCACATTCCCTCGGCAGTGGCTTATATGAACAGCGAATCAGAGTCGCTTCTTCGTTGGCTCCACGAGACGACGGGAAGCGCATTTGCTGCAACCGATGCAGAATTGGTAAAAATCCCTGCGGAACTTGTGGGACATTTGCCGGTGCTCTCGTTGCCGCGAGTGGAGTTTGGGATCCGTTTCGAAATGAACGGAATAAATGGACGAAAACCAATTTCTCATCACGCAATCCGAATCTGCGCGGCCAGTAATTATTCGGCTACGCGGGAGGACGCAGACTTTGATTCATACCGCTTCTTCCGCATTCATGATCTGAGTATTGCTGTGACGGTTGATGCATCTAAAGAGATGGAAAGTCGATTGCTGGTCTTTTATTATCGAGAAATGGAGGAATGGATAGTGCGGAACTTTGCGCGATTCATTACACCGCCAGTGAAACCTGGAAAATTGTTTCAATTTGGAACACTTTCCAAAAAGGCAACTCCAAAGTTGTCATCTGTACTGACAGAGGTGCAGTTTCGACTGTCTTTTCGCGGATTTCTCTGTGCACGGGCCCTGCAATACTATGACACCAGCAATTTTGGAGGAATACTGATGCGTTCCTCGGGGAGGACGCAATGTTGGTTGGCCTATCGACGAAGCAATCAACGCAGCGAGAACCCGAATCATGGAAAATGGTTTCAGTATTTTGCGCAAGTCGAATATGGGGAATTGGTGGTAGGAGTGATTACGGTGGATGAGCGAGCAAGACCAAATCAAGATAAAAATGGTAGAGAAGGGGAGAGTGAAAAGCAAGATATGGATGAACAGAAGAGTCCAAATCAAGATATGGATGAGCGAAAGAGTCCATTCCAAGATAAAGACGAGAAGAATGAGAAAATTATGGATAAAGAGAAAGCTGCAGACAAGAAGAAAACTATAGACAAGAAGAAAACTGCGGACAAGAAGAAAACTACGGACAAAGAAAAACCTACAGACAAAGAACCATCTACAGACAAGGAGGAACCTCCGGAAACAAAGAAACACCGAAGGAATCAGGATGACTTGCGCACCAAGGGTCTACCGTTCGAGTATGCTGGAGTGGCCATGTATGATGTGCTGATCGCCCCCAATTTGTCATATCTTTCAGTGGACAAGGCATGCTTTAAATACGATACAGAGGCGGCTTTGGTGCAGAAAAAGATTTTGGGGATGCGACTGGCTGAGCTTAATGAGATTGTGGATAGTCTGGCGGGCAAGCTGCGCGGTTGTGATCCCACATCGAACATGAAGAGATTTGCGGGAATCAAACGGCAATTGAGTGGCTTTTTGGATCAGCAGACGTATATAAGTAATCTGTTGGATGAAAAGAAGGGATTGGATTGGATCTGTCATCATCAGTTTATTATTCAGAATGCACAGGTATTATGGCATCAGGGGATAAGAGACGCAGTCTTTAGTTTGGTGGACCAACAGTTCCAATTCTTCCGCTGTACCCACGGACTGGGATTTTCGGCGCTGTATGAACTAAGCACAGCCGACGCCATTGCCGAAGTGCTACCTACTCCATTGGCATCGCCACCCCCACGAGGAGCTGAAATGGCCGATGCGGTGTTTGCAGAGTTGATGGAGCGGATTGAGCCATTGGACGTGGGTCCTGAGACACGAACTGAAGAGACAAAGGGGGCACGGGAGGAGCTAATGTGTGATCCCCTGGGATTGTCCCAGTTGGGAATGTGCATTACTCTGTTGGTGGATGTGCAGTTTGTGAATCCGCAGATTCTGCTGTTGGACACGGAAGATGCAGCCGATCCAGCAGTATTGATTGTCACGGCCCAAAATGCCAGCGCAAAGTATGGCACAGTACGGAATGAGGAATACGGGACCATTGTGGGACGGCGTACCAAAGTAGTGTTGGAACAAGCCTTGATGTATGCAGCCTTCCGTCCCGATTTCGAGGCTTCCCATTGGCCGCCGCTTTATCCCGTAGAATATCTGCTGACAACTGAGACGGAAGCATCAAAGTTCCATCGAATTAGCGAAAAGATTCACGCCACCTTTGTGTACGATGTGTCCAATCAGCGCTACGCATATGGCACCCATTCATCCCCAATCCGTCGGGTATTTGGGGAGGGCGACACTATCCGCGTTGACGCTGGCGCCTTCTCCCTACTCACCACTTCGGCCGAGTACTGCGTGCTATATGATGTCATTGTCAATTTGCTCGTCTATCGCGACCCCACCCAGAAAATGCGCCATGACCAATTGGAGGCCATCATTCTAGCCACCGACATTTTCCATCAGGCCGAAATGACGGTTATTGTGCAAAAGATGCAGCAGGATGTGCGCCAACTCAAACGAGCCTTGTCTGCCAAATTGTCACGTGCCCTCAACCGGGGAAATGTGGTGGATAGCGCAGAATTTGAGCGTTTAAAGGGCCCATGGGATGAGGTGGCCTTGGTAGTGGATGCCCTACGCATTGCCCAGGCTAATCGGGACAAACTACGACAACGTCAGACGCGACTATTGCTTGACGTCTCTATTGATCGGATCCAATGGACAATGTCCCGTCCCGACGCTGTGCTCTGTGAACTGATACTCCATGGCGATCATGTCACGTGGCTTTCAGCGGCGGATGGCTCACAATCCAGTTTGATAGAGATTGGCGCTGTGCGAGGCTATAATCGACTTCCCGATGCCTTTTACCGCACCGTAATTGCTCCCATTCCCGATGAGATCCGCGACGCCCTCTATAGCAGCGGCACTGGTTTCCGTGGCATCGGCACCCAGGGAAACACTGCCCGTTTCTTCCTCAAAGCCCGTCCGCCCGTTTCTGGAATCCGCATCCTGGAACACGTGGAGCTCAATCTGGCGCCCCTCCAATTCCAATTCACCTTTGACATTGGAGAAGAGCTCATCAAGTTTTTCTTCCCCGAGACCACGGTTCAATCCCCTGTGGAGACCAAGGAATCTGAGGAAACTGGTCTGCTTGGCGGCATCAAGGAGAGCATCAAATCGACAGCCACCAGTTTCTTCTCCCGCGTCAGTGAACAGGTCGACGATGCTGATGTGGAGCTGATGCGTACTCGCGCGGTTGACAATTGCTCCTTTATCTACATTAACATTCCCGCCTCCCAACATCTCATCTCTTACAAGGTAACTGTTTTGAGGTAGACTTATTCGTAGGGACGCGGCGAACGGAGCATTACCGATGTTGAAAACTTTGTTCTCAAATTGCCCGATTTCGAGTATCACAGTCAGTTATGGTCTTGGCTGGAACTTACGTTGCAACTGCGACGTGATGCCATCCGTGTGCTCCTCAGTAATGCTGGTGCTCTTTTCAAGGACAAGATTCGTCGACTGGGCCAGGCCAATGCTCCCGAAGGCGAAGCTCTCGTCCGCACAGCCTCTCGAATCGGACAACGCGTCTCTGAAAATTATGAAGATGAGGACCAAAAAGCAAAAATGTTACTTGGCAAGTCCTACCGTAAATGATGGTTAATGGATGGTTTGTAGTGGCGAATGAATAGTTGGTAGGGATTAATGTGTCATGGGATGGTACCTGTAATTAATAGTTACCAAATGCGACCGAAACCACGACTATAAATGTGGTCAACAATGCAATTGACGGCGGATCACGAATATGGTAAAGAATAAATCCACATAATATTAAACTGTGATGAGACATGGCAATGCATTCAACAAGTTGTCCAGGTCACCCGAGAAGAGGGCCCGTATGATGCGCTCTCTGGTTACCCATCTGCTTCTTCATGAGCGTATCCTCACTACCACTCCTCGTGCAAAGTCTCTCCGACCCCTCGTCGAACGACTCATCACCCGTGCTCGCTCTGCCCCCGCCAACATTCTTGCCCGACACATCAATCTCCCTGCTGTCGTCTCCAAACTGCAGGGTGAGCTTACTGACCGATATCGGAGTCGGAGTGGTGGCTACACCCGTATCTGGCCTGCCGGGAGACGAGACAGCGATTGTGCCCCCGTCTCCGTTATCGAGTTGCTAGACAGTCCTTTTGAGATGAAGACAGTTTTTGAAAAGTTTAAGGAAAAGAGCCCCCCCTTGAAGACTCGGCCATATCCTACACCATTTGTGTTCTCTACTAGACCCCTTTTAAAGTAAAGTCATACCATATGTACTTGAAGCAGTGGGGTTCATTTAATAGAGCCTACTTAAACCGACCACTTATGAGCATCGTGGTTGTCAACAAACACTATTGTCGTACCCAAATTTATCCATTCCTTCTGCTATCAATCCTCCTCCATATTCTGGTATTAACTTTTACTGCCATGGTTAGTTGGGTCTTTGGCGCAGTTGGTTAGCGTGGGAGTCTCATAATCTCCAGGTCCTGGGTTCGATCCCCAGAAGGCCCATATATTTTTTTAATTATGTCTCTTTTAGGTAATATCGGACGACGATTTCTCAGTTTAACCGGCATGACAGTAGCCACTAGTGCAATGCGCATCCTTCCCAAGCTTAATTTCAACTTGAAGCCGGACGAAATTTTGAACCTCACCCGCCTGGTGCTAGAAAAGTGTGTGACCGAATTGGACCGCGTTGGAGCCGTTCCGGCACCGCAATGTACCTTCCAGAATGTCATTTGGCCACTCTCTCAACTGGAGACTACGGTGCGCACAGAACTCTCGGCGGCCACCTTTTTGCAGTACGTCTCGCCGGTGGATGCGGTAAGAGATGCAAGCGTGGAGGCTACCAAGCTGATAGACCAATACAGCATTGATAAGGAGACTCGCGAGGACTTGTTCAACGTAACCAAATGTGTCTACGAGAACAAGACTGAAATGGCCTCGCTAGACAATGAATCGCGCCGTCTCGTTGACAAAATGTTGTTGGAGTTTAAGCACAACGGACTGGGACTGCCAGCTGAAAAACGAAGCGAGTTAAAGACTAAGCGCAAGCGTCTGGCCGAACTTGGTGTCGAGTTTAGCAAGAACATGAATGAGGACAAGACTGAAATGCTACTTACTGGAGAAGAATTGGAAGGATGTCCGAGCGATTTTATCGAGGGTCTGGAGCAACGCGACGGGAAATATGTGCTTACCATGAAATATCCCGACGTCTTTGGGGTGCTGAAGAATGCAAAACGGGAAGAGGTGCGTCAACGGATGGACATTGCCTTCAACAGCCGCTGCAGAATTAATGCCCCGTTGCTAGAAGAGGCCGTACAGCTTCGCTTCGAATGTGCCAAGCTGTTGGGTTATGCAAGCCACGCGGAATTCCAACTGGAGGAACGGTTAGCAAAGAGCCACAAGGCGGTACTTGAGTTCGAGTCGGATCTACGCGCTAAACTGACTCCGTTGGCAAAGGAAGAGTTGAACAAGTTGAAGAAATGGAAGAAGAACGAGACAAGCCGTGATGACTTTTACTCGTGGGACTATCATGTAATGCCAATCCGATTGCTTATGGTGTAGTATTATTCGAGACAGGTTCTGGAAAAGGAATATGCGATTGACAATGAAAAGCTAAAGGAATATTACAGCCTGGATATGGTGATGGATGAGATGCTCAAGATTTACGAAGAGGTGCTTAGTCTCAAATTCACCCATGTCGCCGATGGGCCCATTTGGCACGCAGATGTGCGTCTGTACGAAGTAACGGACCGGGAGAGCGGCGAAATGGTGGGCCACATTTATCTGGATCTGTTCCCCCGTGACGGAAAATACACCCATGCAGCCTGCTTTGATGTGCAGCCGGGATGTATTATGGACATCCAAACCCAATCCAATCGCCAATATCCTGCAGCGGCCATGGTTGCCAACTTTTCCAAGCCAACCACTGGAAAGCCAAGTTTGTTGAAGCACGATGAAGTAGTCACACTGTTCCACGAATTGGGCCATGCAATGCACGACATGTGCGCAAAGACAAAGTACTCGCGCTTCCACGGCACCAGCGTTGAGACGGATTTTGTGGAGGCGCCCTCACAGATGCTGGAGAATGTACATCGATGGGTTTTTCTCATATGTAGTGGTGTTGGGATGAGCAGATGCTGAAGCGTATTGCCCGTCACTATTTGCGTCCCACTGAGACATTGACAGACGACTTTATTGCGCAGTTGGTACGCGCCAAGAACTTTAACGCGGGACTGTTGAATCTGCGTCAAGTGTTCTTTGGACTCTTTGACATGACCATCCACTCCATCCAGGCGCCCATCAAAGAGGCACTGAATAATGAGACTATTGACCAGCTGTATGCTCGTCTGCGCGCTGAAATCGCCCTCATCCCACAGCCCGACAATGTCACACCCGCCTCCAGCTTTGGCCATATGATGGGCGGCTATGATGCCGGCTACTATGGCTATCTGTGGAGTCAAGTCTTCTCTGCCGACATGTTCTACAGTCGCTTCAAGAAGGAAGGATTGCAGAGTAGCAAGGTGGGGTTGGATTATCGTTACAAGATTCTGGGACCCGGTGGTAGTCGGTATGGAATAATGTGTGCTGCGTGATTTTGTAGAGATGGAATGGATTCGTTGGTCGACTTTTTGGGTCGAAAGCCCACTAGTGATGCCTTTATGCGATCACTTGGTCTCACTGATAACAAAAACTAGTACAACCATGTATAAGGGATATAGGACGGAGGATGAAGGATGAGGGTGTTACGAATAATGCAGAGATTGTGAAATTTATAGTAAAACTATTTGCCCGTTCTTAGCTGAACATTTCCTGTTGTGACGTAGCAGATCGATTAGTTGGCTATGTGACGTAGAGGGTTGATTGGTTTAGAAAAGACCTAATTACTGGGTATTTGGGGACAGTAAGACATGTATGCATACTATTTATCCCCACTACGCGACATGTGCATCCATACTATTCTAGGATTGGCTGTGAACAACTCCCTTCCCGTCTGTGGATTATCCCCACTACGCGATATTGTTATAGATATCTGTCTTGATACGCCTATCACAGGAATCGTAAAAATTGCAATTTATTTGGTTGTCTGATATGGCTGAAGTGGGTCGTTTTGGTTGCGGTTCAGCA
The DNA here is from genome assembly GCA_002794465.1 of Paramicrosporidium saccamoebae. Classification (NCBI taxonomy): domain Eukaryota; kingdom Fungi; phylum Rozellomycota; genus Paramicrosporidium; species Paramicrosporidium saccamoebae. Next base: position 42,220 of record MTSL01000213.1, on the reverse strand, counting down.
TGTGGAAGGGCGACCAAAGAGGTCGGATGGCGGGAGCAAAACTGTCTACATGCTGTCTAAACTTGCGCAAGGGCATCCCACTCGAGTTTCGCATCATCATCGTCTTGTGATGCACTTCGTTTGCTTTGAGATTCTTCACACACACCGTCTTGGAATGGCCCCCAATGTAAAAACCTCGGATTAGTGGCACACTTCCCCAGCGCGGCTCTACCACAATCTCCACACCTGGATTGGCTTTTGCCAGAACTGCCAGTTGGCCAGTGAGATATTCGCGCATCCCCTCACAATCACCACGATGCGAACAGTATGTAAAATACAGTCGTTGCAATGGCAATACAAAGTGGGCGACACCATTCGCTGGCGACAATTTCGGCACTCCCCACTTGTCGGTCCATGTCTTTGAGGCTTTTGCTCGTTGGGCCAGCAGCATCCCCCGTGCCATATGACGCACAACATTGCCGTCCTTATCATTGTTACTCAATGGCAGGATCCTATGTGCTGTGCGTGTGCTGATTTGCTTCCGGACCCTTTCTTCGGCCGTATGCATGATTTGAGTGACGCAGTTTACTTTGCGCTCCTTTAAAACGCTTTCAGCAACATTTGGACGCAGCGTGCGGTGGCTGTATTCTGGATACTTTTTCCCTGAATGACCCCGTCCTGGCGCCGGCGGCTTTATCTCTGAATGGCTCTGTCCTAATACCGGCGACTTTGTTTCTGAATAGCTCCGGTCCATGTTCCATGTTGTCGGGGCGCTTTGTGCTGCAAGAGAGCTCCTTCTCAATACAGCACAGAAATTCCGTCTTAATGCCGTCGAGTAACTCCGTCCTAGTCCATTCATGCCCCGAATGGGAAAATTGATTATCCTTTTCCATCATGGGACTGGCTACCATCATACGCAAGACAAAGTTAAAGGAACGACAGATGCGCATTCTCATCCTCGGTTTGGATGGCGCCGGAAAGAGCACTGTAGTTGCACAATGGATGTCCACTCCGACTTTGGAAGTATCGCCCACCTTTGGCTTCCACATTCACACCCTCGCCCATCCTCCCTACATGCTTCATCTGTGGGACATTGGCGGACAACGCACCATCCGCAGTTATTGGCGTAATTATTATGAAGAAACAGACGGTTTGGTATTTGTGGTTGATGCAGCGGCACCTCAACGACTAGGCGAATCGATGAGCGAGCTGAGGATGTTACTGGGTGAGGATCGACTGGCCAGTGCATCCGTGCTGGTCCTAGCGAACAAACAGGATTGTAAAGGCGCTCTGCCAGTGGAAGAAATTACCGCAATGGTGGGACAGTTCAAGACGAGTTGTAGAGTGATGGGATGCAGTGCCGTCACGGGGGATAATGTGAGTGACTCTCTAAACTGGCTGATCAAGGACATTGCCACTCGGCTATATCATAAAGTATAGTTTATTCATGTGTGTCCCAAAAGTACACGAGACGTCAGAGCTTAATAGTTGGAATAGGTCAGTTGCAAATAATGATGTGGATTAGTAGAAAGTATGTTATTGCGGATCCATTGGGATGGACATCCAACAGAATATCCTGATTGAATGGCTCGTTGCGCGTCTGAGAACAATGCTTTATTCACGTGCACAGAGAGGAGGTAAAAGATGTCCGATGGTTTTAAAAGTTTTGCGTTCTCGAAAGGGCGGGAGCATGAATGTGTTATTGGGGGGATTGCTATGTACAGTGGAGGGCTTGGTTCTTTTCGTCTCTGGCCTCGGCATGGTGACAGTCTTTCTCTTGGTCGGACGACTAGTTCTGGGAGTCGTCTTGACCTTTTCAACCACCGTCTCGGTCGGTTTGGCGTCTGGTTCCACAAAGCCCGTCTCCAGGAGCCTCAGCCACTTGAAGCCCTCTGGTATCTCGCCAGCTGTCCAAAACCGTCCGGCTCTCGCTACCCCCAAATCCCCCACAAACCGTCTGATATTCCTGGCATATGATAGATATGGCTCGCGTTCGGGGGAAAAGGGCACCACGGCATTCCGAGGAACGACAGAAAAGGAGGCATCTTCAAAGTAGCAAACGAGACATTCGGCGGGCAGCACTCCACACACTGTGCTGTCCATGGTTTCATGGAACATGTCGTATTCCGAGGGTAGCACAATGAGAGCTGGCCACCAATATGGAAGAGTGTCGTCTTCGGGATCCACAAAGACTAATCGGGACCGTCGTTCATCTTCCAGCATGATTGGTCAATCCGCATGAGAGGGGGGGGAGGTTTGATTCTATGGCCCGTTAACCCTTCCTACTGATTACTACGGGGTAATATGATCGCTGTGAGTAGTATGATCATTGCGAGTCACATGATTGTTGTGTGTAACATGATTATTGTGTGTGACATGGTTGCTGTGACTTTTTTTGATTTCTATGATTATTTGGACTTTTACGATAGCTGCGATACACTCCCCCATGATAATAGATCCTTCAGTTTTACTAATAAATTGGCTAAAATTTTGGATGAACACTATTCTGGACTATGTCTCGTTTGATTTACAACCTCAGCGATTACTGGCTTTCTTGACAAGGTTCTCGCAATGGACGAAAAGAGCCTTGCCATATCCATGTTCAAGATCGTGGAAAATCTTTCCACTTAATGGTTCTTCTTGCAGATCGCTGAAGAATCGTCCCGTCACATTGTCGCATTCAGAGGATAATGCAGCCCATACGGGAGTCAAGGCACCTTGTTTGGGCGTCAACATGATAAAGGGCGCAATTGTGTTTACAATACCTCTCAGTACAACCTTTCCAAGGGTATCGCTCCGGATAATGTCCGTGTTGACCATCCCGGGATGCACACAATTCACTGTTATGTCGTGTTCGCGCAGATCCAGCGCCAATTGCATCGACAGCAATGTTTGAGCATATTTGGCATTGCTATAGCCTCCCTGTCGACTAAACTGGCTCCTATCACAGAACGCGCGCAAATCGAAATGAGAGACGATATAGTATACGGACGATGACACATTGACCACCCGTCCCCCATGGAGAATGCTGGCCAGACCAGTGGTAAGGAGAAAGGTCCCCAACACGTGGATTGCCATATGTGACTCCAGGCCATCTGCAGTCGTCTCGAAGCGCGGCGAAAAGTTGCCCGCATTATCTAAACTTATGCATTATGAAGACGCGCTTACTGACGAGGAGTTCGAGCTGCTTGTGAGTCGACTTGAAGGCGGCAATGAAGGCGAGAACCTCTGGAATGGAGCTCAGGTTGCACTGATACAGCGTCACGGCCTTGACACCCAACTCTTCGGCCACTTTCCGTCCTTTTGCCATGTCCCGGACAGGCAAATGGACGTGGTAGCCAGCGAGGATTAATGCACGAGCAATCTCCTTGCCTATGCCACTGGTGCCGCCCGTCACTATGGCGTCTCCCTCAGAATATCCCTCGGAGATAATGGGCTGGAGGGACTGGGGAAGGGTGAAGAAGAAGAGATACAAGTTATAGACAGCCTCAAGGACGACGAGCACAAAGAAGCGTAGAGTCACTGGCACAAAGAAGAGCACATAGGGCAGCCATAGGAGACACTGACTTCGTCCCCATCGGACTGCATGGTCCAGAACCGGCCATTTCCGGGTCGAGTATCTGCTCACCAGCATGGCCTGGGACAGTCGTCTTAATCAAAGTTTATTTTACAAGCACGTTATTTGGCCTTTTTGGCTTTGAAGGTGTTCCGATAACGCATAAATTCAGGCAGCTCCTCTGGTCGACGTTTTGCTCGTCTTCGTACCACCATCGGCATGTCTTCCTCACTCAGCACCTCCTCCTCAGCCGGTGTGCTGATTCCATGGGGAAAGGCTGTGATTGTCTTTAAAATCTGTTCTTTGTATTGGGTCAGCGTGGCACCTAGACGGGCCTCGCGACAACCCAACGGATTGAGAAAGACCAATAGGTCATCCACCTGTTCCGCTTCGTCATAATAGGCCCAATGCTTCTCATCCTCCACCAATAGCAGACCGGACGCATGTACACGAAGCGCTGGTCGCACCAAATGCAAATCCAACCACCAATAGCGACGGTGATGTCGATCGTCACCCAATGGTCTCATTCGGATCGCCGAATGTTCAAACTGTTTGTTGCGGCTTGAGATAATTTCGCCGGCAATCCGCTCCTCCGTCTTGGCCGTTTTGGTCAGTCGGTTTTCCAATCCTCGCAGCGTCTTTTTCAGAGTGCGCAAGGTCTCGGCCTCCACGTTCTCCTCTTCCATTTGTCGAGTCAGCTGTTCCTGTTCTGACAAAAGTTCCTGAGTCTCCTTAACAACCTTCCGTCGTTCCGTCTCCAATTCACGAATCTTGTGTTTGGCATTGGCAGCCAGTTCAATTTCCTTGTCGACGGTTGGACGGAGAGTGACGCAAGTCAAATAAAAGTTGCGCAGAATGATCAAAATTCGGAGTTTGATGGAGCTTGACAGCTCGTAGATCCGTTTATCACCATCTCGAATATGCGACAGCACTGAACGCACCTCTGGAATGGCACGCAAATCCCACAAAAAGGCAAGTAGCTCGGTGGACCAATGGCGAGGGTCCTTGAGGAGCTGCCCCGTAAAATACTCCTCCAGATCGTCCTCATCGGGAACCGTCTGGGCCGGTTCAGGACGGACGAAGGGCGGTAGTGTCGATTGGACCATTCCTACGTATTGTTCGATGCGTTCCTCCCGCACCCGTCCCGACCGAATGGTCCGCAAAAATTGATTCAAAAATGCAGTGCAAATGGCCCCAATCACTGGGTTGCTTTCGTCCTCATGCTCCAGGGCCGACATTAGAATATGCAATGCCATGGGCGATATTTCCAAATTGGATCCAAACGCATGAATAAACTGCCATAGCTCCAAAAGCTCGCCCATCTGTCCCACGAGCTCCATTCCGCTATTAAACTCTTTTGGCTTGGGCCATAGTGCTTCATCCGTTTGTCTGTCGGCCGGGATGAACTCGTCCATGACGGGGAACTTGAGCGACTCGGCTGGACGCTCCTCTTTGGGATTGTCGTCACGCAACATGCGGATACGACGAACCCGCTCGGCCATATCGGGGTCGAGGGTCTTGGAGATGGAATATTGCGTCAGGAGGCCATCTTCCACAAGCCATGGCATTCCGGCGTGTCCGTATCGTACGGCCACGGAACGAATGAATTTCTTAATCAATGCCTTACTCGGCGGCCAATGGATACGTCTATAACGATGAGCCGACTAAGGTGGATCGTACTGGACGTCCTCGGGTCCCTTGCAGGCGCCCGTAATAATCATTTCGCCCTGATTAATGGAAATTCGGTATGGCGCCGGTGAAGTGTCCTCTTCCTCAAACTTGGGAGCCACCGACACCACTCCTTCATACAACACCTCGTCAAATGGCAGTCGTACCGGCTCATTCAGAGCCAAATGGTCGCGGTAATAGTTTCCAATGCGCGTCGTCAACGCCTCTATTGGTTCTGTGGAGCAATGGATGGCAGTGAGAGTGTACAATTTCCACCATTCTGGGAACAACTCGAGCGACTTTTGGGCGGCTATCTCACTCTCACCCGCCTCTCCATAGGTCAGACCGGTATGGCCAGTGAGACGACACGTCCAGACGGGCTGGCTGTATAGTGTAATTCGCTCCAAATATTCCCTACCCCATGAGAATCGTCGTATAGGACTGGTACTCGTAGGAATAAAAGTATTCGCCCGTAGTGGACACCAGGTACACCTCGTCGCCCTCTGTGGATGGATTGGCAGGATTCTTGTGGGTGAGGGCTGCCAGAGAAAGGGCAACGGATCGTCTGAGAATCGGCATTACTTTGCAAACGGGCACTCCCACTTTGATTGTCCTCAGGCGGGGGCCAACCAAAGTGTCTAGATCTCCCTCTACCCTGGCCCATTCCCATTACCGAGCACATTAAGCAAGTTTTATTGCGGCCAGTGTCCAAAATGTGCAAGGAGAAAACAAGGAGCAATGGTGGATTCTGATTGGTTCAACCCCTCTCCGCCGTTAGTACTGACGGACGAATGAGCGGGTGTTGAGAGCGTTCCTCGTTTCACTTGCGATACTGCATAACATCCCCGCCCGGAGGAATACAAGGAGATGCCCGGGAGCTCGACCCGCACTGTACGCACAGCATGGCCGATGACACCGGTTGGCGAGACGGTCCCAGACGTATTCAGTCTAACGGGTGATTTTGTGATGGAACGGTCCCTGTCGCAGATTCGAGATACAATCACGTTACCTAGGAGATCGCCGCCAGCAGATGGAAGGGATATTCCCAAGGTTTTAGGCGGTCTAACACCAGGATCTCTGTTCCGAGGTCACCAAAATGCTGCTGAGGACACAAAACAATACCGGGTAGAGGTGGAGATTAAGGTACAACGAGTCCATGTCGCTAATTAGTGCAGGATGTGGATCTGTCCGACTCGTTTCTGTGCGGATATTTAACCATCCACGAACTGACCGCCGAATATCCAAACCTGACGACCTTTTTCGAGGCCGAGGTGGTGGGCCGTCGTGTCGGCTTTCGTACCGACAAATGGGACGCCCACATTGATGCCGATACGCGCCACTGGGAAAAGTTCAACTACTTCCAGGACCATTGTCAACACTATCTCTATTCGTCTGAACAATATCCTGAATACGACTTTATGGAACATGAAACGGTATTTATGCGTTGGAAGGAGCACTTTCTAGTGCCTGACCATCACGTCGAGTCAGTGCACGGCGCCAGCTATGCAGGCTTCTACTACATTGCCTATGACAAGACGAAGAGCACCATTGAGGGCTATTACTACCATCGCGAATCGAAAGATTTTCAAAAACTAGAGCTGGACCATATTCCAGCCAAGGCGTCTCCGTCCTTTGAATTCCGCTAGCGGTGTTTTGAGAATAAATTAAGTTAAGATGTGGTATAGTGTGGTGGTATAATGTGGTATAGTATGGTGTAGCGTGGTGTAGTGTGGTATAAGGTGGTATGATGATACATTAAAGTGTGTTGGAGCGCAGGTTAAAGCGCATTGGGCATGGCAAATTGCGTTCTAGTGCTATTGTCGTTTACAGAGTAGGCCTTGTATGATTGCTAACAATAAGTAAATCACTTCTAATAACCAAAAATAATATAGACCCTTTGTCTTTGGTTATAAGCCCAGACTATGCCTTGAGTGTTGAACGTTGGCCCGATATGGGTTGGGGACGCCCAGATCTGATCAATAAGCCGGATTAGCCAAAGTATTAACAGTACTCCAATGCAAATTTTGCTGCATGACACTGGTCCCTTCCCTCTTCCTCCTTTATCATCTCCTGCTAGTGCATGCCACTTGGCCTGCTAATTTGTATCCGTTCACCATGGCCGAGGCCTGGCTGCTCTTCATCCATACCAACCGTAAGGCCTTTGATCAGGTCGCCTTTACTAAACTGCTGGGCACGGCACTACTCGGATGTTTGGACCGCCTGGCACTGCGATTTGCTCACGTATCGGGGATGACAAATGCAGATTTGGTCGATAACAATTTGCACACCCTTAATATTAACTTTAAGCGGCTTGAGGATGAGTATAGGCTAGAACTGGTGGGGTTAGACGTGTTGCTGGCATCTCTCAAGACTCCACTGACGGCAATGCTCAACGAGGCCTGGCCGGAACGCTCTCTCACCGAAAAGGTGTCCCATTTTTTGTACAAACTCAAGCCAAAGAGAGCTTGGTTGGGCTGTTCCGGTTCCCCAAAGATCAAGCCTCGAATTGCATTACCAAGAACGGGAAAAGAGTTTCTGCTACTTTCCAAGACCATTCCTATGGATCTGTGGATCCCAGTGCTTCTCCATCTCGTTCGTCCGCTGATGCTCGTGTTGGAGACGGCTCGCAAGGTGGGATGCACAGACTACAAACTGGTACGAAAGGTGTATACGGAAAAGTTTGACGAGCTCTATCCTGTCGCCGTCAAGTTGACAAAGGCGCGACCAATAACTATCATTACCACTACCACTCACCGCCGGATAAGGCAAAAGGCGCCGACCATTGAGCCGGTAAAGCCGTTGCGGATAAAGGCTGGCAGGGTCTCTGCTAAAAAATCAGGTTTACAGAGGAATGTTGCTCCGGTCAAACAGCTGGGGGATTTACCGAGGAGTATTCCTCCTGTCAAACAGTTGGTTCATCTCAAAGCGGCCACTGTTCCTGCTAAACAGCCGATGTCTCCAAGGATGAGCGCATCTGTAGAGTACAATGCCGCCATACTGAGGTGGAAGAAGAGGCTGGATGCATTGTGGGCAAATTCTCCAGCAAAACAGAATATGGAGTTCAAGTTGGGAGTTCCTGGAGCCTTTTGTATTTCTCGAGAGTTCCGGGCGTTCAGGCTTACCAACACTACAAATGGAGAGGTAGCTTGGAGATGGTCTTTTAATCATCTAGATGATGGATAGTGTCCTGGAGAGTATGATTCAAGGACAGAGTGGGATTTATCGGATTCCGTCAAAGATATCGAAATATCTCTCAAAGGACCAGGCAGGCGTGAATGAAATCTACAACCGTTCCAACGTCCTCATTACACGCCTTGGCAAGACCCACCTCCTTCCCATTTTAGCGGACGAGCATTGGATGCTCCTCGTCCTGAAAATGCAAAGTGAAAGACGGGCCACCCTAATACTCTATAATCCGCTCTCTTCAAAAAACAATATTGCAGCCCAAATTGTCGCAGATTCGGTTCTGCACAGCATCTCTGCATACCACGAAGAGCGAATCTCGAATGACTGCTCGCTAGAATGGAACGATCCAGTGATCAACTCTAATATTGAGGGATGGGTGACTGATAAGCCTACAGAAACGGCGGGTCTGGTCATGGAGTACTGTCGAATCTTGATTAAGGGCAAGGATCCGTTTAGACGAGGGACACACTGGCAGGTGGGGGCACTTCGAGGCGCAATTAGTATCCTGTCTTTTAAGGATGATAAATAAACATAGTGTTAGACATTGACGCGTAGTGGGGTAGGTCAGGCGAGATGAAACGAGACGAGACGAGACGAGATGAGATGAGATGAGATGAGATGAGATGAGACGAGACGAGATGAGATGAGATGAGACGAGACGAGACGAGACGAGACGAGATGAGATGAGATGAGATGAGATGAGATGAGACGAAAAGAAACGAGATCTTGTTACGGTTAATCCAGCGGCCTATTTATAGTCTTACAAATAAAGTATTAAGAGTCCTGAAACTATAAAAATACAAATCTCGCAGTATTACTTTGGTTGCACCCAATAAAGCATTTTCAACCTAGAGGATTGTCTCTCAAGACCCTGTTAAACAGAATCCACTTATTATTGGTGAATTCGACCCAGATAGCGGTCCCACAGTCCAGTCCGGTTATATTAAGAGTGGATACCTATAAAGAAGCCAGTTACTTTAATAAAAGTAAGCTCATCCATCAACAGACCCAGCTAATCGGTCCACCATATCGAGTCCTCCCCTCCCCCCGGCCAGTGGTTGCCCAATTCCGACCAGTAGTTACTCTACTTGGGGCGACCAGGGGGGAGCCCTTTCTTCAGTGTCGATGTACTTTCCTCACCTGCTCGTACTGGTGCTAGCCGGTGTTGTGTACGCCTCAAAAGGCCTATCGATATCTTTTGATGTTTATTACGCACTCAAATCCGATTTGGCTGACGAGTATCCCGAAATGCGCGCCCCCCCCGTACCGACTGGCACGTTCCCCGACGTCTGGATGAAGTTGAAAGAATCTTGTCGTTCTTATCGTGACCCTCTTGACCGTCAAAATTGCTCGAGAATGATCTGGAGGACTTTTGTATTTGTGAAGGCTTATGAACTGCTCAAGCCAACGACTATGAAACTGCAGTTCTTTGAGGGCGAGTCTGCCCTGTATAACCGTATCGGCGACCTACTATCTCACATGTTCGGATCAAAGATCACAAAAGTCGTTTTCGGCAATATTCACTATGCAGATAATCTTGGTGAATTTAAGGGCACAACGATTGAGGCCGCTCAGACGATTAAACCGCTCTTGACAAAGATGCAAGAGAAGTATCGTCCAGGATCTGCCTCTAAGTCTCTGAAAACCCAGGCCTCTCCTTCAAAGTCAGCAAATCAAGGCTCTCACGACTCTCCTTCAAAGTCGACAAGCCATGCCTCTCCCTCAAAGTCGACAAGTCACGCCTCTCCTTCAAAGTCAACAAGTCACGCCTCTTCTTCAAAGTCGACAAGTCATGGCTCTCCCTCAAAGTCGAAAAGTCATGGCTCTCCCTCAAAGTCAGCAACTCATGGCTCTCCTTCAAAATCGGCAAGTAAAGCTTCTCCCTCTCCTTCAAAGTCTGTAAGCAGCCAAGCTACTACTTCAAAGCATTCCAGCACTCAAAGCTCTCCTTCAAAGTCTTTGAGTAATCGGACTTCTTCAAGGTTGTTGAATCCCCAGGCCTCTATTTCAGAGTCTTTGATTGCCCAAATCTCCGCTTCAAACCTTGCATCCGCCTATAATGGCTCCCACTTGAGCCCCACAAAGGCTCAGTTGCATGTTAACAAGGCCAGGTCCGGATCGTCGCACAAGTCTCAGAGCAAGACCGACCGTTCCTCATCGGGTGTTTCTGGCGGAAAGCTAGAGTCGCGAAAAGCCTCCGAGTCTCCCTCCAAGATGTCTTTAGGCGCTCCTTCACCAAGCATGCTTTCTCCCCAGAGAGGCCAGCGCAGTGCTGGACAAAAGTCTGACACGACGACTTCACCCACACATGGCCGCAAAGCAGTCTACTGCGACGAAGATAAAGAGAGACCTCCGTGCAAGACATCTCGCCAGCTATTCGGGTCCTCTCAGTCGGAAAGCAGCGAAGATATGGCACCCGTAGTATTGAGCCCCTCCCGTGCGCCGGCGCAAAGCCAACTCGTGTCTCGTTCTATCCTAAATCCCAAAAACGCCTATTCTTCTAGTGTAGGCAGGAGCAGTACTCGTACTCTCCGATCAGACATTAGCACTTCGATCCGGGCTTCTTCTACTGATACTTTCTGGAGTATCCAAAGCAAATTTTATGAGGTCGCACTTGCTGGTTTTAGTCTTGTGGATACATGGTGTGCCAGCTATAGGAATTCTCGAGTAGCTGTAGAGGTGCCGGTTGAGTTTTGGGTACGCGAATTTGGTCCGCTTCAGACGCTTCTGAATGATGTCCTCTCACGTGTTGATCTTTCAAACTTTGGCAATCTGTCATCCGATCTGATGTTGACAAGATTGAAAGAGTTCAAGAACGTATTGCAAACCGCTGTGAACAGAAAAAACGTTCGATTGCCACCAAATGTCGAAAACTTTGTCACCACAATGTTGGAGAATATCAAAATTTCAGCATTGTTCCGCAACTCTGAGGGAGAGTTGTTTGAACATGTGGAACTACTAAAAGCATTCCTAAATGGACCGTACGTCGGTCTGGTAGGAATTGATATTTTCGGATGGTCGAGACTCTTCTGGCTGCTGGCCGCTGGTCAAATCGACCCGTCGGAGCGCCCCATGGAGTGCCTAAACATTATTAACAATGCAATTACGACCAAGTCACTTAAGACCTTGACCGCCGGACGTTCCTGTTTCGGTGCTCTGGCACGAATCATCAAATAATTCAAGTTTTATAACGTGGCACGATGGCGTTTTTCTAGAATAGATTTTATTAAAGTGTGGTTATTAAGAATACAGTCATGATTAGGCGAGTGTTTGAGGATTGAGTTAAAGACCCCGTTGATGGGTGAACTTGGCTTTTATTAAAGTTATGGTTTCTTTGTCGCGTAGTGGGGATAATACCACGGACTTTGTCCGGTGGGAAGAGAATTTATTCAATGTTAATTCAACGGCCTATTTATAGTCTCACAAATAACATAATCCCCAAATGGTAAGATATG